>SKCR01029568.1:0-165109 GCA_019454045.1 Zanthoxylum bungeanum | reverse complement strand
AAACATTTCTTAATAGGTGCGTAAAAATAAGTCTTTACTTGAAACGATGTAAATAAAAATTCAACTTAAAAAGAGGGTGTCCACTCACTGATTCAGAACTTTCCGGTGACACCTTGCGATGGTGGCGGAACCGCATCTCCTGGTGATAATCTAGAATTAACAAAATTTGTTCGTACTAAGGTTGCGAATTATATCCTTAATCAACAAAATATATTTGTTATTCATGATAACTCATCCTCGCTTTGTTACTAATATTTTAGGGTGGCCTAAAAATGTTTACTACGCTGATTCGAGGATCTCACAAGCTACTTCGCAAAACTCTATATTATGCCCTCTTTCCAGAAAATTTAAGTGCACCAATACTGATTTTGAGAATTTGGTGCGCTTAATCGGGGTTGAATTTATGGCTGAAATTTTATTAGAATACTCGGTTATGTGTTTATTTTATGTTTTCTTTTACGGATCGTGATTTAGATTCCTAAAACTCAAGTTATAGACTGAAGTTCAGGGGCTGTGCAATTGGAAAAACTGGACACATGGGCAGTAGATAGTTCGACTTCAAAAATTCTGTCTGGTCTCATCTTAAGTCCACAAATTCTAAATTTTAGATATGTTACTACCTTATATGTCTAGTTTATCCAGAGACTTACCCTTCATCAATCAGACATCACAAATAGGACTTCCAAGTAATTCTTTACAGCCTGCTCGGAAATCATCATAACCCAACATCGTTACTTAACTTTCTTATTTCACTTTCTCAATTTCAAATCACTTCTCAAAATGCATACTACTAACTTTACCAATGCCAAGTATGGAATTCTATTTTCTAGGGTAAGGCAAAGTGCGAATTGAGACTTTTATAATTCAAGCTTCAAATTGAAATTAAAGAAGGAAAAGGTGGTAATGAACTTACTTTGCATGAGATGGGCTTGAAATCATCATTTGTTACCTCTAAAATTAGCTTGAGAAAGAAGAAGAAAATTTTGAAGAACTCTCTCCACACCTACGTTTTTTTGGTATTGAGGAAGATGAGGGAATAGTTCCCTTCTTATAGGCAAATGGGGTGATTTATATCAAGAAAATGGGTGGCTATAATTAAGCCACATCAATCCAAGTCTAGACTATTCCTGAAATTACTGTAGTAGCCGTGGCAATCTCGACTTTGACCCATTTTTTAGATTTCACTTTAGAAATATGTCCAATGTGAAAGTTGTAGCTATCGGTCTAAGCTTTCCGACGATATAAAATTCATAAAAATCGGAGATCGTATTAAGACGTTACGGCTCGATTACTAAAGGCTATTCAGGAAAACGTAAGATAAGTTTTGCGTTGGAATTTCAAGGGATTTACCGAATGTCCCAAATGTCATTTTATAAGCTCTTACTTGCTCAATCATGATTTATATCAAGTATTATGCCTCCGAAAATATAATAATCGTCAGCCTCTGGTAACATACAAGTCGTCGGGGTCATCGGATATTACACAGATAGACATGTGGAAATTTGCTGAAGAAAATGAGACGTTGAGCATATCTATTTATAGAGGTGCTCATCACCTCTCGCTTGCAAATGGTAAGAAATCTCTCACTTCTTTTTTGTTTTCTTTTTTTTAATTTTGTCATTACTTGTTTTATCAAAACATACTAATTTCTTTGCATGCTTTGACAAATCCTCCACCTTTCCACCAAGGTGAGAGCACATTTTTTATTTTTTATTTTATTTTGTTTTCTATTTTCTTGTTTGTTTGTGTTTTTAATAATTACATATAACACATTTTGGATATTTCATCAATTTCGGCATTGAAAACTTCAGAATTAGAAAATCTTGTAAACAACAAAGTTTTAGATATTTGAGTATTATTTCATCTGAAACTGGAATCGCTTCAATCCGATATCGGAGTAAAAAGTTATGGCCATAATACAAAAATTATTTAGTGTTGAAATTTCCGAAATTGTACACTGTTAGAACTCCCTTTTAAGTTTCTAGTATTCAAAATCCAAAGTATTATTTCACCTACATAAGAAATAAAAAATCATAATAAAAATATATAAAACAAAAATTTAATTGTTATTTCACAAATATACTAAATTAAGGGGATTAATGAAACTACAAGTATAAAATGATTAATTTTTCTTTTAATAAATGTTCATTTTTTAGTGTTCGTCGGGGTATGCTCTGGCAATAGCTTTTGAAATGTAAAATTGGAATTTATCTTTAATGTATTTTATAATTTTTTTAATAGAGGTAATATTGGATGTTTTATTTTCACTGTGAAAGATATCTTAATTCCTTACCTTTGGCGATGAATCCAAACTCCACAATTTGGTGAAATTGAATTCCTTTGAAATTCAAATACCTTCCCTATTTATATAACCGAACAAAAAAAAAAGAAAAAAAGAGATGAATTGAATTCCTCTACTCTTCATTCATAGTTTTGCCAACCGAACACGTACAATATTAGTGGATTGGATAAATCCCATTTAAGCAAATCATTTATTAGGGATGTGCACAGTTTTGGTTCAAACCGCAACCCGATCCGAATCGTATCAACCAGAATCGAACCGTACGGTTTGAAAAAATATTGAAAATGAATTCGGGTCAGCTTGAACAGAACATCAAATTTTGGGTCGGTGCGTGGTTTTGACCCAAACTGCGACCCAAACAGCACAAACAGTAAATTGTGACCCGAACCGCCTAAACCTCCAACCCATGTTCAAATTAGACATTATTTTATGTTTTTCTTATTCTTTAACCATGACATTTAAGATATTTAGTGATCATATGACAATATGCAATGTATAAATGAAAATTATGTATTTGTTCTTTTAAATTATTATGTGAAAACACACAAAATTTTCTTTGAAAAATTTCTAATCCAAACCACCGACCAGAACCGCCCAAACCGCTGAACCGCCGACCCGAACCGCCGCGGTTTTTCTTATCAAATTTACGGTTTTGGTTTCTAATTTCCCAAATCGCCAACCCGCGCGAGTTGAAGTATAAAATGAAAAAACCGACCCGAACCGCACCGCGAACACCCTTATCATTTATACTTAATATACCAAGATTATTATGAGCCAGAATATAGACTATTATGAAGTGTATAACTAATTTATGTAAGTATTGAAGATTTATAATTTATATATAATTGTAAGTAACAATATATTTATAATATAATATTATTTGACCAAGGCTCTTTTGACCTATCCGAAATCGGGGTTAAACAAAATATTTTTGTTATGAGGTACAATAATTAATGAGTTGTATTATTATTGTCCTAATTATGAATAATGGTGGCAAAAAAACTCGATCCGAGGTGAAAAAAATTTGGATTGGGCTTCAAAATGGGGGCCCTATTTGGAAAAATATATATTTATATAATAAATTTTTATATTTATAATTTTTTATATTTAAAAAATCGGGCCCGGGCTTGGGTCAAGCCCGAGTCCGGTCCGTTCCCATGTATAATTATGAAAAATTCTTAAATGGTGTGACATCTATCAAGTACAATCACCTTACCATCCAATTGGATGTCATCACACTTATGTCATCACACTAATATATATCACTTTTATTATTTACCTTTCTAATAATTTTTTAAGGGAAATGTTAAGGGATTAAGAATTTATTTTAGGAAAATTTTCATGGAAAAAAAATATATTTAATTTTTTATAATTTTTTACATTTTTCATAAAAATGATATGAAATTTTTCGTAAATTTGATTCTTAATAAGTATCCTTATGACACTCGTTAACATGATTTTTTTTTTTTTTTTAATTATCTATTACATCTATGATCCAATTAATAGAAAATACAGTTTTTATAATTTTATTATCGGTCTAATATGACGAGTTTGCTAAAAGATAGGAAAGAATTATATGTTAAAACATCAGTTCATGCTTAAACAAATAACACACACACTTCAACATCCAAATTATTCTGTTAAGAAAGTAATACGCATATATTTTTTTTTTTTTTTAAAAAAAAAAAAAAACACCTAAATAATAAAAATGAGGAATATTATAAAAATCTAAATATCATTCTATCTATCAAAATAAAGTAATGTTCTAAAATTACTTTGATCAAAGATGGAGAGAGTATTGGAGTTGGTGTTTGGAGCGCCAATCCGAATAATGTATTACATATTATATTTTATTATTCATTAATAAAATAATTTCATTTTCATTTCAAAACTTGTCAATGTAATGTCATTATGCATATTAGATTGATATACAAATATGCTAAGAATGACATCGACCTTATAATAGTCATGTAGTAATACAGGATACTGGGTGATCCGACATTGGGATAATATTACTATTATAAAATATTCTTAAAATAAATATTTATATTTGTTGGTTTTAGAATATGGTCGAATTCCTATAACCTAGAAAACTAGCACATGTCGTATATTTGGAATTGGAGTTCCAATGGTTTAACCCAATGTACCATGAGCTTTGGAAACTCATATAGACGTGTGAGTATTGGTTGGACAGAATACTGAATGACTCACATGTGATTCCTAATAGTTGGAAATACACACCACTGTCAATAGGAATCTCTTCGAGTCGAGTATCATATGTGATCCTTTGACTATAGGATAACATTGATTTTGTGTGTGATCCTCCACCTTTTGATGCCATATATGTCAGAGACCTTTTATGGTTGACCGCTAGATGTTTGTTGGGTGTGGACCGATGCACTTGTTAATCAAATGCGTATCAAGATAGAATATGTCAGCCCGTATGTGTACCATAAGAGGTTAAAGTATCCATGTGAGTAGGTCACGCTTATTAAGACTTTGGCCAAAGCCGGTCACTTAGGATGGATCGCATATATCAGAAATGGTGTTCTGATTAGTTGTAAAGAATCGTGGACATGTCGACATGAGATGTGCATCTCGGAAACTTGACGGTGTAATATATATTTCCTAAGCACAACTCGGATAGCCTACGATAAATGAATTGTTAAACATATGTGATGACCTCGACTTGTATAGTTTAGAAAGGTCGTTCGTGTTCTTCACGAATTCGGAGGTGGCCGAATTGCGTACAAATAAGGTAGGATTATATGACGAACATGTCTGGACTTAGAGAGTCTCATAATATAAAGTGTACTCGATGAGCACTTGAGTAGCCGATAATGTTGGATAATAAATAACATTTGATATTATAATTATTAATTAAAATAATTAAGTATTATTGGATAACATTAATTATTTAGTTAGATTCAATTAGATTAATTGGATTAATCCAAAATCACACAAGGCCTTTGTGGTAATTTCATAAATATCTCTACCATTGAAGGATATTTTGGAAATTACAAATGTATAATAATAGGTGTATTTTTCTTGATTTAATTGGATTAAATCAAAGTGGTAGACAATAAACTAATCCATTTATTAAACTTTATCTTGATTTAATTGGATTAAATCAAAGTGATAGATAAATGTGATTAGTCACACCTAATTATACATATTTGGACAAATTGAATTAAGCCCACCTAAAAATTGATTAAGACTTTTATTAATTAAAACTTGCATAAATTTTGCTATAAAAAGCAAGCTTGAGCAAGTTTTTAATTAAGCTTGAGCTTAAGAAAGTTAAGTTTGTGAAAGTTAAAACAAGCAAGATTTAGAAATATTAGCTTAAGTAAAACAAATGTTTAGAGAAGTTTTGGAAGTTCTCTACAATATTTCAATAAAGAGAAATCAAGATTGGATATTGAAATCAAGTTTGCTAGCATTGGAATCAAGATTAGATCTTGTAGTCAAACTTGCTAACTTTGGAAGCTCTCTATAACATTTCAACAAAGAGAAAAAGATTAGATCTTGGAATCAAACTTACTATGTGAGTTTGATCTTCTCTAAAGCTATGTTTTCATTAGTGAGTTATTTTCATTAATGAAGCATATAGTGATGTATTATGTATTGGAAACATAATAACATAGTTTGATGTTGAAATTAAGTTAATGAATTGTGTATGGATGTTTTGGAAGCACAAACACAATATGCTTGTAATTGAGTCAAAATGTTCATGTTGGACATGAAACATTAAATTAGAGTTTGGAACTCTAGATAATAGCTTGTAACTATGGCTACCATTCTAGAATCACTTGACCACATTTGGGTGACCTAGAATTGTTCATGAGTCACTTTATTGTAGGATTCTATTTTTGTTTATGTTTTAATTCAAAGAAATACATATATGTCTTTAGAATATATGTATGTTTGTTATATAACATGTGTTGATATTGGTTTTGATGTTAAAATTAGTTTTTTGGTGTATTGAAGTGTTTGGAGAAAATTGAAAGTGTTTTGAATTGGATTCAAGGTAAATTTGCTCCCTGTCAATATTTTACACAGGACAACGTCTCGACTAAGATCTCTGGCGTCGGACACTCAGCTCTTAGAGCTGCAGGCGTCGCGACGCCGATCATTTGCAGATTAGGCATTGTGACTCCCAAGCCTACGAGTCGCGACACGCCGAGAGCTGTTGTCAATGAGCGTTGATACTTCATTTTCACCGTTCCGGAGTTTCCAGATTCCGATTCGGCCCCAATTTTTTTCTACGGACTCGTAACGAAATATAATATTCCACAAAATAATTTAAAAATACGTCCATGCTTGATATACATGGGTTCACTACAAGAAAATGTACCTTTAGCGTCCAAATATTTAGCGTCGAAATTAATTTCGACGCTAATAACTACTTTTAGCGTCGATAACAATATTCGACGCCAAATGTCAATATTTTAGTGTCAAAAATACTTTTCGACGCCAAATGGTATACTTTTAACGTCGAATATGAAAAATGATGCTAAAAGTAGTAATTTTAGCGTCGAAAATATGTCGACGGTAAAGGTTTTCAACTATTCCCATTTCCTTTGGCGTCAAAATAATTTATGACGCTAAAATTACTACTTTTAGCGTCGAATAAGTCATTTCGACGTTAAAAATTTGACATTTTGTGTCGACTATTTTACGTCGCTAAAGGTTTATGACAATACCACCG
This sequence comes from Zanthoxylum bungeanum, assembly GCA_019454045.1. Classification (NCBI taxonomy): domain Eukaryota; kingdom Viridiplantae; phylum Streptophyta; class Magnoliopsida; order Sapindales; family Rutaceae; genus Zanthoxylum; species Zanthoxylum bungeanum. The sequence goes on along the minus strand of SKCR01029568.1, from coordinate 158,096 downwards.
ACAGTCCTTTAACCTTTAGCGTAGAAATTTAATTTTGATGCTAAAAATCAGACATTTATCTTCGAATTTGAGGACTTCGATGCTAAAATTATATTAAAATGCAGCACCACCAACCCTTCTTCCCCCTCTATTTTTCTCTCATCCTCTGCAATTTTACTCTCTCATATGCAACCTCACAACTCTCCTACAAATTTTCTTTCATATATTTTTATTATTTTTCTTTATATTTGCAAAGAAAAATTATATATCTCACTTAAGTATTTCAGTTTAATCTTTCTAAAAAATTATGGTTTTCATTTTTTATAATTATGTTTGTTATATACTTTGTGTTAGTGGTTTATGATGCATATATGTAGATTTGTTAATTAACTAAATATATTTTACTTTGTAACTAATTAATTAATTAACTGAAAATATATGTGTATGCTTAAATAAATAATTAATGAATTGGTGATGTTGATGAGTGTAATATGATGTCTAATAATTATTTTCTTATATTTAGATATTTGGCTGAAATGGATAGAAATTGGATAAGCTCAGTGGATAGATTGAGTGTTGAATACCGTAATGGAGTGTATGAGTTCATGGAATCGGCAAAGCAACACATTGATGCAGAAGGTCGTGTTCGGTGTCCATGTACAAATTGTTTGAATAGGAAAAGGAAACGGTTAGATTAAGTTCATAATCATTTATATATGCCGGGAATATCACCAACTTATCGTACGTGGATTTATCACGGTGAGTAGTATAATTCTCATTCACAGTTTATTGATTCCGGTGAAGGGTGCAGTAGTTACAATCAACCTGCAAATGATGAGATAACTGATGCTTTGCATGACTTACAAGGTCCACAAGTTTGTCATAGTGTTAGCGGTGACATACCAGTGTTAGGTGGAAATGATCAAAATTTATTTAGTGAACTACTTGATGAGGCAAAAAAAAATTCCATTTGAAGGTGCTGAAATGTCGATCTTGAATTTCGTTGTGAAATTATTACACATTAAAGTGATCAACAGAATGACCAACAAAAGTATTGATATGATGCTAGACTTACTGGGGCAAATGTTACCGATTGGAAGCAAATTGCCTAAGTCGTATTACGAGGCAAAGAAAATATTGCGTGATCTGGGAATGGGGTATGAATCCATTCATGCTTGTAAGTATGACTGTGTATTATTTCGTGCCGAGTATGAATCACTTGAATATTGTCCGATATGTGGTGAAAGTCGATACAAAGTCCGTGGTATGGGGAAGAAAGTGCCTCAGAAGATATTACGATATTTCCCATTAACGCCCAGGCTACAGAGGTTGTTAATGTCACGACACACAATAACTGACATGGTGTGGCATCATGAAAATAGGATCGGTGCGGAGGGCATACTCAGACATCCTGCGGATGGAACCGAGTGGAAGGAATTTGATGACAGGTACCCCCGTTTCGCTGAGGACCCCCGTAATGTCAGGTTAGGTCTCACCTCCGATGGTTTTAACCCGTTTGGGAATATGTAAAACTCTTACCGCATGTGGCCCGTTATTATTATTCCATATAACTTACCTCCATGGAAATGTATGAAGGATTCGTTCATATTTATGTCATTGTTTAACCCTGGTCGACGTTCCTCTGGTAAAGATATGAATATTTACTTGAGACCATTGATCGAGGAGTTACAAATATTATGGAATATGGGTGTGCATACCTATGATGCAGCTTCTCAACAGTATTTTCAGATGCATGCCGCTTTATTATGGCCCATTAATGATTTTCCTTCTTATGGTTCATTATCTGGATGAAGCACTAAGGGATACATGGCATGTCCAGTTTGTGCGGGTCAAACACCTTCACAACGGTTACAGAATAAAATGGGATACGCAGGGCACAAGGGATTTCTTGAGTTGAGTCATCATTGACAGAGAAGTAAATTATTCAACAGTCAACAAGAACCTCAAAGTATGACCAGTCCATTGTCTGGATTTGACATACTTTGCCAACATCAACATCTCAGAGACAGCACAACAGGGAAACATCCTAATAATAGAGATAAAAATCGAAAACGTCAACCTGAAGAGTTGAATTGGACAGGAAAAAATATTTTCTTTGAGTTAGAGTATTGGGGAGTCTGAGTCTGCGACATAATTTGGATGTAATGCATATAGAAAAACATATGCGAGAGTTTATTGGGCACACTATTCAATATTCCGGGTAAGAAGAAAGACACTGTAAATGCTAGATTGGACCTACAAGATCTTAGAATTCGCAGTGAATTGCAATTACAGGTCACTCCTCAAGGTCTTATTAAGCCACCTACTAGTTACGTGCTAACTCAATCAAAGAGAAAATCATTCTGTGATTGGATGAAAATGGTTAAATTTCCTGATGATTATGCATCGAATATTGGACGTTGGGTCAGAGATGATACAATAACTGGGTTAAAGAGTCACGACTGCCATGTGCTTCTGGAGATTCTCCTTCCTATTGACATTCGACCTTATCTACCACCGAGTGTATGCGACGTCGTACTTGATCTATGTGGCTTCTTTAAAAAATTATGTCAGAGGACATTAACCACAACTGTTATTGACGAACTTGAGCGAAGAATCGTGATAGACCTATGCAAGTTGGAGCAAATATTGCCACCCGCTTTTTTTATATGTGATGGTACATTGTAGGAAACCGTTTCCTTTTACGCGGCGGAAGTTGCGGATGTGGTGGCACCAGATCTTTAAAATTTTCTTTGCCTTCTCCTTTGTTGAAGTCGAACTCCACAAAACTCTTGATTAATTTCATTTGAGATTCTACTGTAGAATCAACCACTCAATCTTCCGAGCTATATCTCGAAACCAACAAACCGAAGTGTGGGCTTCACTCACAAAGATCAAGAGAAATTGATATTGTCACAAAATCTTTTGGCTTTAGAAAGATGAGGTGAAGAAGATCGAGTATCTTGTTCACTTTTGTTTTTCTTTCTACTCTCAACTATTGAAAAATATGATTTTTCTCTCTACCTTACTCACAACGTTTATGAATGTTTTAACTCTCTCTTGAATTTCTTTTTCCAAAATGCTAAGTATGATTTTCATTTGATTACCCAACCTTTGAGTGGGAATGGTAGAGAATATAAACTGAAGTCATTCCATCAACATCCACTCAATCTTATCATTTGTAAATGGCCAACACACTTGAGTGGAGTGTCAACCAAATCCATTAGATAATGGAACAAGTTAGGTAATTAGGTCAAAACTAATTAACAAAAACTTGGTGGATGATTTGGCAAACCATTAAGGCTTATCTTGATAATGCATTTACCATTATCAAATAATGATGTCATAATTATGCATTATCAATGATAATGTAATAATTATCTCATAATTATTAATGATGTAATAATTATCTTATAATTATTATTTGATTATCCCATAATCAAAAATATTAGAAAATATAATATTAACCTAATTTAATATTATTTTCATTAGTGACAAAAAAAATATTATTAATCATATTAATAATATATAAATTTAATGTGAGCATATTATTAGACAATCTAATTGTATTAGGTTTGCTACAGTTAATCAAGCAAGCACGTGGACCAAATGGACCTACGGTTCCGAGCTCCAATAATTCCGAAATATTAATTAAACCCTTTAATCAAATATTACGATTTATTAACTTCGTGTTATTCCATTAAAAACTCGAAGTTGAACTCCCGTTACCGTAGATGGAAAATATAAGCCGAACAACTTCGGTGTCCATCGATATAGTCACTACATATGGATATAGCCCTTCACGAATATCTCATAAATAGAGCCGGGTCATAAGTTCGTTATACCCCTCTAAATATTTTGTCTCTTAAGCACCATTGATTCTATAATGAACAATTAATTCATAACAATTATGAATATAATACTTTCTATTCATAATAGGAAAGTTGAGCGCTCAAAATTGTTCAAGTCCCGAATCAACTCTTAAATGAGATATTCTTCTACTTCTCGAAAGAATGAGTGAATTCCATATCTATGTAAAAAGTTTCCAGCTACACACCAAACCATATCCCCAAAATACGTAGTTATTAGCAGAGACTGCTACACCAACCTCACCATAGTAAATCAAAGGACACAGCCTGACATGCAGGAGTTCGTAGTACACTCAGGATTAAGATTAATCCATATATGACCATCTAGTAGATAAAATGAATTTCTTGGGTTAACGGATTTAAAAGAAATTCATTATTATCTGAGTCTAGTCTTATATGATAATATCATATAAGGTGCCTCCATTCCATGTCACCACATGAACAAACCCGGATCAAGGTCGTCATACAAGTATAGAATGAACTGCAACTATAGATAAACCATAAACATAGTACCCACTCTGTTTGCTCTATATGGACAATTTAGATTACTAACTTCAGTCTTAAATCCTCTTGTGCATCAAACATACACTAAGTCTGAAGGTACAAAAGTAATCAAGGTAAACAAAACAATTAGACAATATGCAATTTAAATCAAACAACTTTGATAAATGAATAATGCGTTTATAATTATTACAATAATCAATTATGTTTTACAACACATGAAGCTCTAGGGCATATAGCCCAATAATCTCCCACTTGAACTAGAGCAAATGAGACATGTCATGTAATCCTAAACTTTTTAGGTGACCTTCAAAAATTGTAGCCGATAAGGTCTTTGTAAACGGATCAGCCGGGTTGTCTGCGGATGGAATTTGCGTGACAATGACATCTCCTCTCTGCACTATCTCCCTGATAAGGTGATATTTTCTCTCAATATGCTTACCCCGCTTGTGGCTTCTTGGTTCCTTGGAATTCGCCACTGCTCCACTATTATCACAATAAAGTGTGAGTGGTTTATCCATATCTAGAACAACTTACAGATCTGCCAAGAATTTACGGAGCCAGACTTCTTCTTTAGCTGCTTCACAAGCTGCTACATATTCAGCCTCCATGGTGGAGTCAGCAATACAAGATTGCTTTATGCTCCTCCATACAATAGCTCCACCACCTAGGGTGAATACTGATCCGGATGTTGATTTCCTAGAATCTATATCCGTCTGAAAATCAGAGTCTGTATATCCCTTGAGGATCATATCCTCACCAGAATATACTAGCATATAATTTCTCGTTCTCCGAAGATACTTGAGAATGTGTTTCACCGCCACCCAATGATCTAATCCTGGGTTGGATTGAAACCTACTGACTACTCCCACTGCAAAACAGATGTCCGGACTCGTGCATAACATAACATACATAAGACTTCCAACTGTTGAAGCATATGGAATATGTCTCATCTCTTCAACTGCTTGAGGTGTCTTAGGAGACTGTTCCTTAGACAAATGAATTCCATGTCTGAAAAGTAAATTACCTTTCTTGGAATTCTGTATTCCAAAATGCACAAGAATCTTGTCGATATAGGATGCCTGAGACATTGCTAACAGTCATTTCTTGCGATCCCGAATGATCCGGATCCCAAGTACATAACTTGCCTCTCCCAAATCTTTCATTTGGAATTGGTTAGCTAGCCAGATTTTCACGTCCGATAATATCTTTACATCATTCCCAATGAGTAAAATATCATCGATGTATAACACAAGGAAAACCACATTCCCATCAATTATGCGCTTGTAGACACAAGGTTCATCAATGTTCTGCTCAAGGTTATAAGACTTGATCGTAATATCAAATCTTATGTTCCAAGATCTAGATGCTTGCTTAAGCCCATAAATGGACCTTTGCAACTTGCAAACCTTTTTCTCTTGACATTGGGTTATGAACCCCTCTAGTTGTACCATATAGATTCTTTCACTAAGATTGACATTCATGAATGCAGTCTTGACGTCCATTTGCCAAATCTCATAGTCATAATATGTGACAATGGAAAGAAGAATCCTGATGGATTTAAGCATGTCTACTAGCGAGAAAGTTTCTTCATAGTCAACTCCCTCTTTTTGGGTATAACCCTTTGCCACTAGCCTAGCCTTGAAAGTCTGTACTTTCCAATCTATTCATATTTTTCTCTTGTAGATCCACTTGCAACCTATGTGTTTTACTCCATTAGGTTGGTCCACAAGTTCCCAGACTGAGTTAGAGTACATGGACTACGATAGGTCAATGGATCATCTATACCATCAAAAGATGCAACAACTTGCACCTCACCATTTCCTAGATAGCGTTCAAGTTGTCTTACAACCCTCCCACTGTATGTAGGTTGTATGGTATTATGATAAACTTGCATCTGACTTTCAGATACTGAAAGTGTTATGTCTTTGTCAACATTTGACAATTGTTCACTGGTTGTACCACCAAGTAACTCGTCAAGTAACACTTTACTTCGAGGTTTGAATTCTCTCATATAATCCTCCTCAAGAAATGTAGCATTTTTCGATTCAAATACTTTATTATCTTCTGGATTATAAAAGAATCCACCCCTAGTTTCCTTAGGATAGCCTACAAATAGGCACACATGTGAACGTGGTTCCAACTTAATAGTCTTGTTCTTTAGCACATGTGCTGGACACCCCCATATGCGGAAATGTCGCAAACTAGCTTTACGACCATTCCACAACTCTAAGGAGTCTTAGGAATAGACTTAGAAGGAACTACATTCAGGATATACATTGATGTTTCCAATGCATACCCCCAAAATGAACTAGGTAGAGTGCTATAACTAAACATTGATTTTATCATGTCTAGTATGGTTCGATTTCTCCTTTCTGCAACACCGTTTTGTTGTGGTCTTCCAGGTGCTGTGAGCTGTGAAATAATTCCATGCTCAACTAAGAATTACTTGAAATCTCTCTCAAGGTATTCACCTCCACGATCTAATCGTAGAATTTTGATGCTCTTACCTAACTGGTTCTCAACCTCAGCACGATACTCTTTGAACTTTTCAAATGTATCTGACTTGTGCTGCATTAGATAAACATACCCATATCTAGAATAATCGTCATTGAAAGTGACGAAGTATTCATAACCACCTCGTGCATTTACATTCATCGGTCCGCAAACGTCTGAATATATTAGCTCAAGTGGTTCTTTGGCTCTTATCCATTTTCCAGTAAAAGGTCTCTTAGTCATTTTGCCTTCTAAACAGGATTCACAGATAGGTAAAGTACTAAGTTTTAACTGATTTAAAACTCCGTTCTTAATTAGTCTATCAATCCAGTCAAGGTTAATGTGACTAAGTCTAAGGTGCCATAGATAGGTATCATTATGAGAAATATTTTGTCGTTTTGTTTTAGATCTTTCAATCGTAAATATTTCAGTATTAAACAGTGAATCATGCATTAACGGTCTTAATATATATAGATTATTTTTGGAGTTTCCTGTGCATATATTTAATCCATTTCTACTAATAATAACTGATTTATTATTAAACGAAACAGAAAAACAACATTCTATAAGTTTTATTACATAAATCAAATTCCTGCGAAAACCAGGAATATATATAGCATACCATTCAAACACAAATAACTTTTATTTAAGTTTAATTTAGAATCTCCCACTGCTTTAGCTAAAACAGCATCCCCTGTCCCAACTCTCATGGTAAAGCTACCTTCAGCAATGTCCCTTCATGAGTCAAGTAGCTGCAAAGAACAACAAACATGGTTAGTGGCACCAGAATCAACAATCCAAGTGAATTTATCATCCTCCACTAAAAGAGACTCAATGACAAGTAAATCATATTTACCTGAGTTTTTCTTCTCTTTAAGCTCAGCAAGGTATTTCAGACAATTTCTTTTCCAACGCCCTTGTTGTTCACAATGGAAATATTTTCCTTTAGCATTGGTACCTTTGGAGCCTTCATTTTTTTTCTTTTTCATTGGTTTTGCCTTTGCCTTCCAATTGCCTTTCTTCTTCTTCTTTGCAGATTTAGAAGATTCGACGACATTTGCCTCGGTATTGGGCCTACGAGGACCATTCATAACATACTCATAATTGGTGAGCTCATTCAGCAGTTCAGTCAACATGAAAGTCAACTTGTTCATAGAACAGTTTCTTTTAAACTGCAGGAAACTCTTCGGAAGGGTTTCCATGATCATTGTCACCTGGCTTTGCACATTAATACGTGCACCATGGGTTTCAGCCATATTAAGATGAGCCATCATCCTTAACAGATGATCTCGGACTAATGTGCCTTCCTTCATTCTAGTGGTCAATACAGAGGCAATTGCCTCATGTTGTTGCCGGTCTAAAGGTTGCCCAAACATGTTTTGTAATGACTGCATAATCATTGATGATGTCGCCATAGGCTCATGTTGTGCATCAAAAACCTCATACATGGACGCTATCAAATAGCTATGGGCTTTCTCATCAACTTTAATCCAATTATTATAGGAATTACGTGCAGCTTTGCCAGCATTAGGTGCTGGCTCAGGAGGACATTCCTCTATTAGGACAAATTTAAGGTCTTCGCAGACCAAGATAGCATTCATGTCACTTTTACATTTAACATAATTATCCCCGGTTAATTTTTCTTGTTGTTTGATAATTGAGATAATTGCAGACGCCATGGCTGAAAAATAATAAAACACTCATTCAATCACTCATTCATCGCATATTGAAATTGCCAAACATTTAAACGTAAAATTAAACATGATGCATGATCAATGTATAATGAATTAGAAACCTAAAAGAATTATTATGCCACAATTATCTATCATCCCACAAATAAGTGCCGACGTAGAGTAGGTCAAGTATTCGCATGATAGATTGAGACATTCTTAATTGATTAATATATCTGAAATAACTCTTATTCCTATATTAATCAACTACCGTTATTTTGATCAAGGAAGCTTTGATTAACAACTTAATCATTCTTTTCCTTTATGAGTGTGACCCATTATTTCGGAACCCTTGGACTTAACTAGTAAAGTGTCGACGTAGGGTAGGTCAAATCATCATTTACATCTATTGACCCAATAAGGACACCATCTGTAGGGGGACGGGAACAAAGCTGCCACAATGCGCCTATTGAATCTCACGTTTTTAGATAACAATGGAGATATGGGATATATTGTGGTATACCCCTCTCACACTCACTATTTTGAAGTGTAAGGTTTCTATCTCACTAGTTTCTAATATATTAAGATTATGCTCGGCTAAAAAATATCTTTATTAATACTAGTGGATTATTAGTGATCTAACCAATTTTAACACTTAAAATTTTATTCACTAATCCTTATTAGTCTCTACTAATCATTAACTTAATTAAACTAATTTAATCAAGTTTGCTTAAGTGATCTAATCAATTTTAACTTTTTAAAATATTAGTTCACTTATAGGTTTTAAAATTTTAGAATTCAACTAATGGACTATATGTCATTAAACCATTTAATAGATTAAAAGTACGTTATTTACTCCAAAGGTACGTGGAATTATATCCCGAGAGCAAACCAAATTACCGTCCATTCGGAAGCGGCTATGGAATTTATATCCAGGTTTCCATCTGATATACCAAGGAAAATAATGTACTCATAATGTCCATTTGTTCTTAAACTTGAATTTGTAATTTTTAAACCTTTAAACTAATTAATCTTATTAATCCATTTACATGCATCTTATATTCTAATTTAACTTTTAAATTTACATAAAATCATATTTTATGACTTTAATATCATGCATGTCTACATGTTATGGCAAGTGAAAATGCAAGAGTAGGCACCCTAGGCTATATGATATGTTAATAAATAATTTAAAATATATATATGCCCAGGTCTGGGCTGAAAATGTTTGTATGGCGTTTGATGAGCGTTCGCATGTTTTCAGGCAGTGGAGTAATGTTTGTGATGCGTTTGACGGGCGTTCGAACGCCTGTCTGAACACTAGAACTTCATTTACTCAGTTTCAGAGCTTCCGGACTCCGTTTTGGTTCCCGTTTTTTTTCTACGGACTCATAACGGAATTTAGTTTTATATACATCCATAAATTGCATTAACCGGGCTCTTATATTTTTTTATACTAATCTAATTAGTACAATAAATCCAAGGCATCCATTGGTCTTCAAATCATGCTCCATGGTGCGTTGTTGAGTTCTTCATGAATTTCTTCGTCATAAGTCCTTCGTGGCATTGGCTCCTCCAAGTTACAAATAGGGTTACATATTGGACTTATTACAAAGGAAATGAACTTACAACACTTGAAAGAAAATGACCTTATGGTCTTACATTCCCAAAATAAAAAATAAGAGCCGGAAAAAATTAACGATCAACGTAATACATTCATCACATGAATCAAAGTAAACATTCATCACATAAACATTAAAAACCATTCATCTCATGAATCTAATTGTGCCTACTCATCACAACATGCATTCTAATAATCTATATCGCATATAAATTATTAAAAGTTGAAACTTTAAAAGAGAAGGGTTAAGAATACTTTTCAACCTTAAGCTCTCGATGCCAATTGTAGGAAACCTTTTCTTTTTGCGCAGTACAAGTTGCGGATGTGGTGGCACCAGATCTTTAAAATTTTCTTTGCCTTCTCATTTGTTGAAGTCGAACTCTACAAAACTCTTGATTAATTTCCTTTGAGATTCTACTGTAGAATCAACCACTCAATCTTCTGAGCTATATCTCAAAACCAACAAACCGAAGTGTGGGCTTCACTCACAAATAGCAACCTCTAAACTTTTTAGAGAAATTGATATTGTCACAAACTCTTTTGGCTTTAGAAAGATGAGATGAAGAAGATCGAGTATCTTGTTAACTTTTGTTTTTCTTTCTAATCTCAACTATTGAGAAATATGATTTTTCTCTCTACCTTACTCATAATTTTTGTGAATGTTTTAGCTCCCTCTTGAATTTCTTTTTCCAAAATGCTAAGTATGATTTTTACTTGATTACCCAACCTTTGAGTGGGAATGGTAGAGAATATAAACTAAAGCCATTCCATCAACATCCACTGAATCTTATCAATTGTAAATGGCCAACACACTTGAGTGGAGTGTCAACCAAATCCATTAGTTAATGGAATAAGTTAGGTAATTAGGTCAAAACTAATTAACAAAAACTTGGTGGATGATTTGGAAAACCATTAAGGCTTGTCTTGATAATGCATTTACCATTATGAAATAATGATGTCATAATTATCTCATAATTATGCATTAGCAATGATGATGTAATAATTATCTCATAATTATTAATGATGTAATAATTATCTTATAATTATTATTTGATTATCTCCTAATAAAAAATATTAGAAAATATAATATTAAACTAATTTAATATTATTTTCATTTGTGACAAATAAAAAATATTATTAATCATATTAGTAATATATAAATATAATGTGAGCATATTATTAGACAATCTAATTATATTATGTTTGCTACAGTTAATCAAGCTTGCACAAGGACCAAATGGACCTACGGTTCCGAGCTCAAATAATTCCAAAATATTAATTAAACCCTTTAATCAAATATTACAAATTATTAATTTCGCGTTATTCCATTAAAAACTCGAAGTTGAACTCCCGTTACCGTAGATGGAAAATATAAGCCGAACAACTTCAGTGTCCATCGATATAGTCACTACATATGGATATAGCCCTTCACGAATATCTTATAAATAGAGCCGGGTCATAAGTCCGTTATACCCCTCTAAATATTTTATCTCTTAAGCACCATTGATTCTATAATGAACAATTAATTCATAACAATTATGAATATAATACTTTCTATTCGTAATAGGAAAGTTGAGCGCTTAAAATTGTTCAAGTCCCGAATCAACTCTTAAAAGAGATATTCTTCTACTTCTCGTAAGAATGAGTGAATTCCATATCTATGTAAAAAGTTCCCAGCTACACACCAAACCATATCCCCGAAATACGTAGTTATTGGCAGAGACCGGTACACCAACCTCACCATAGTAAATCAAAGGACACAGCCTGACATGCAGGAGTTCGTAGTACACTCAGGATTAAGATTAATCCATATATGACCATCTAGTAGATAAAACGAATTTCTTGGGTTAACAGATTTAAAAGAAATTCATTATTATCTGAGTTCAGTCCTATATGATCATCTCATACAAGGTGCCTACATTCCCATGTCACGACATGAACGAACCCGGATCAATGTCGTCATACAAGTATAGAATGGACCGCAGCTATAGATAAACCACAAATATAGTACCCACTTTGTTTGCTCTCTATGGACAATTTAAATTACTAACTTCAGACTTAAATCCTCTTGTGCATCAAACATACACTAAGTCTGAAGGTACAAATGTAATCAAGGTAAACAAAACAATTGGACAATATTTAATTTAAATCAAACAACTTAGATAAATGAATAATGTGTTTATAATTATTACATTAATCAATTCCGTTTTACAACATATGAAGCTATATGGCATATAGCCTAACAACATCTGGCCGTGCATTTACCTTCCGAAGCTAGAAATGGAGGTCCCGTCCATTACAGATGGATGTACCCTATTGAGAGGTAATATACAGTTTTAAATATTACATTTTTAAATTTGATTTTGCATTAAATTTATTAATAATGCAAATTTGTTATCATATCTGCAAGGCTTTGGGACATTATAAACAATATGTGAAAAATATGGTGGCCTGAAGGGTCAATAGCAGAGGTTGTTTTAATAAGTGAGGAAATAACATCTTGTTCGATGTACATGCAGAATATTGAAACTCATTTTAATCATCGGCCAAGAAACTATGATGGAGATGCAAGTAATCAGCAAGATATCACAGTGTTCCATCAAAGTTGCAGACTGTTTGAAGCATTAGGTGTCAAATTACTAACATTCGAGGAAGCTCAACATGCGCATTGGTTTATATTGAGTAATTGCGATAAAGTGCAACCGTACTTAACGTAAGTCTTGTAGGTGCATAAGTGTATTTTTATTGTCTTACATTAACGTAACTCATTTTCTTGTAGGCAACATATTACCATGCTATAATGTGGTAGTGACCACAACGTTGATGGAATACAGAAAAAAGAATTTCCTAAATGATTTGAGGCAATTGTAAGCCCTAACATTGACTATTTATTTTTATCATAATAGTAAATATTTATATTTTTTATATTAACACATAAATATTATCATGTGTTAGATAAACAACCAAGTGCAAAATGGTCAACCGGACTCGTCCTCTTCGTTAGTTGCATTGCCATATGGGCCTCAAAAGCATGCTTACGAATATAGTGGATGCATTGTGAACGGAGTTAGATTTCATACCGAGCAGCGAGATGTTTCTCATGTCCCTTAGAATTATGGAATTGTAGTCCTAGGAGAACACGGCTCAGATATTATTGACTTCTACGGAGTGTTGCAATCAGTCATTGAGTTGTTATACAGACCAAGATGACGTACTGTGCTATTCGAATGCAAGTGGTTTGACACAAATGCTAGAAAGAGGAAAATTCAATCTAGTAATCATCTAACGTCAATTAATGTTCAACGTTTTTGGTACAAGAATGATGCATACATATTTTGTACCCAAGCACGTTCTGTGATATATATATCTGATCCAAAGCTAGGAAATGGATGGATGATCGTAGAAAAGTTGTAATATAGGGGCATTTGGGACACGTAGGAGAAAAATAGTGTTGAAATTTCAGATAAAGCACAACAAGTTTCTGACAACTTTGAAGTTCCTAAACATATATTTCATTTACCAAATATCACAGTTACTGAAAATATCATGTTAACTCGGGAAAATACAGATGATGAGATAATTCCTCATTCTCAAGTTAGTGTGGAAGCAGCAAATGAAGAAGAATTCAAAACTGAAGATGAGTTCGAGTCCAGTCAGGTGTAGGACACAGAAATCGGCGACGTTGTTCCAGGCTCGCGGCCTGGTTGGGAGTACGGAATAGCCCACGAGGGAACTAAACCGGAGAACTAAAAATGGAGTCGCCACCCGGTGTGAATCGGGAAAATGATTTAAGGCCGCACTCACCCCTCGCAAGGGAAGACCCCAAACCGTTGGGTTTAGAATGGTCCCTTACTTATGCCACTTGTAATGAAAGGATTTATGCAATAGTACAACCAAATCTCATGCAACACGTACCAGGTAATTTAAGCAACATGCAAGTTTGAACACTCATAATCGTAAATGAAAGAAATGAAGGCAAAATACATAATTCATGAACGTATTAAATAATAAAGTGCAATAATGTAACTAATAACAACTATAAAGGCATTAATAATAAAAGCGAGCACGGAATCTCATGAGCATATCGAATAAATAAATGCGGAAAATATAAATAAACAATAACGGTGAAGGTATAAATATTAAAGAGAGCTAACTAAGCATATGATGGAGAAGGGAATGACTAAGGAAACAAACATGCATGAAACATGATGAAGGAATCTGTCCAGTGTGTACGCGTTCGTGTAGCGTTCGTAAACGCGTTCGAACGGTAAACAGAATGCAAACGTTCGAGTAGCGTTTGATAACACGTTCGAATGATAAACATAATGTCTGTGTTCGTATAGTGTTTGATAACACGTTCGAACGTGATAAGACCTGATGCATGATACAATAAAATGCATGGGCATTCGAGTAGCGTTCTGAGAAGCGTTCGAACGGTAAACAGAATGCAAGCGTTCGAGTAGCGTTTGATAACGCGTTCGAACGATAAACAGAATGTTCGCGTTCGTATAGTGTTTGATAACGTGTTCGAATGGGATAAGACCTGATGCATGATACAATAAAATGCATGCGCATTCAAGTAGCATTCTGAGATGCGTTCGAACAGAAATGAGATAGAATGCATATGTTCATGTAGCGTTCGTAAATGCGTTCGAACAGAATGAGGCAGGATGCATACGTTCATGTAGCGTTTGGAAACGAGTTCGAACAAGATTGTCAAAATGGCATCTAAAATGACACAAACACATATATGGATAAAAAAATACACAATGTAGGACCTCTTGTGCCCGATGGAACATATTTCACATTCAATCGAGTGCACTTCGTCCGGCGCAGCAAAATATCATGGTAAAGGTAGCCTTTAGGCATTTCCCTCGAATAGAGGACCTTTAATCCACCCTAGTCAAAACCATGCGCGTCAAGTAATCATATGTGAATATCAAAGTAATGATATTGGACATTGGATACCCGATTGAACACATCTCACGTTCAATAAAACATGCCTCATCCGGCGCGGCAAAAGGTTGTGATAAAGGTAGCCTTTAGGCATTTCCCTCAAATAGAGGACCTTTAAACCACTTTAGTCAAGCCCATGCGCATTATGACTATTAACACATAAATAAATAAAACAACCATATGCGGAAAATGGATGACGGGATTACAAGCAATAAATAAACGAAAATTAAATAACAAGACGAAACATGCATTTCAAAGTTTCTCGAGTGGTACGTGGAGTTGTTTCCCAAGTACAGACCTCACTACCATCCATTCAGATTCGGCTACGGAATTTACGTCTGGGTTTCCATCCGATATACCCCAAGAGAGAACACATATTCCATTCATTCAAGGACCACAACATGTATCAACAAACGACTCTCATGCGAAGGAATTCTAATAAACAACAAAAAAAGATGAGAATAAATAAGAATGGTGCCCTCAGGTCTAACCTCTTAAGTCGTCTCTCGAAAGTGTGTTACACGGCCGTTGGAAGGATTGATGCTCCGCAACTCCTCCGGTTCACTGGTCCACTGCTTTCGTTCGTTGCCTCGCGGTTTTGAGTTGTCGTTTCCTCTGTTTTGCTGTTGTTTCTTGTTGTGTTTTCTGGTCACTATTTTGGGGTTGTTTTAGACTGTTTTGGGATTGTTTCTGGGTTGTTTTCAATGCAGTTTGTGGAGGGTTGTCTCGGTCACTGCAGTGCAGTTTCAATGAGTGTCTTCAGTGATATTATAGTTGGTAATTTAGTGACTGTTTCGGTGATGATGTTTTCTGTTTAGGAGGGGTTTCGGTGATGATGTTTGCTGCTTTATTATTTTCGGTGGTGAGGGTGTTTAAGGGGTTATGGTTTCAGTTGCTAGAGAGGAGGAGAATGGAGAATTATTTTTTTTGCTTTTTACTTTTTGCCTTGGGCGTGAATGCTAGGTTATTTTCTTTTGTGTTTTCGTGAGAATGAGCTAGGGTGTGAAAGGTTGGTTTATGTGTCTTTTTATAATTGTTTGCTAGGGTTTCTAGGTAAGCAAGGGAATCCTAAAAAAAGGGAAGTGTTTTGATTGGTTTATGAAAGGAAGAGATGTGTTTAATTTAGGGAGTGAATATCTTAATTCGTGTTTGATTAGGGAAGGGATTTGATTAGATTAGGAAGGGATTTGATTAGATTATGAAGAGATTTGATCTAATTAATTTAGTTTAATTTGTTACATGTATTTTAAATATTTTAATTATTTTTTGGATGGGTTTTGGTGGGCTAATTGGGCTTGGGCATGAGGCTAGCAGTAAAACCAGAAGTACCGATACTATTCGAATGCCGATTCGAACGCTACACGAACGCGAAAACAGTGAACATGTGAATTGAATCTGATGACAAACTTATTTTGAATTTCCCCTGCCGACATTCTTTTCCCGCGACTTCCGTAACCTAAAGAGTAGTGCCTCCGTACGAGACTCATCATCAGGACTTACATGCAAAAATGCAGTGCCTACAGTCGCCCCTACTTTGATGGGACTTGTGCAGTGTGTGACAATGACAATCTTATCAAAGTCTATGCAATGCATTTTTACTTACCTGGCTCGCCAGCTGCCACCTGACTTGCCTGCTGCTTCGAGCTGGGTTGATGATGCAGGGGGCCATCGACCCTCGGACGCATCCCAATAACTGCAATAAAAAATGGGGGCCTCGACCTTGGGACGCATCCCAATACCGCTGACAATGTGGGTCACGACCTTGGGACTCATCCCCAAAACTGATGATGTAGGGGGCCATCGACCCTAGGACGCATCCCAATAACTGCAACCGACAACGGGGGCCTCGACCTTGGGACGCATCCCAATACCGCTGATAATATGGGTCACGACCCTGGGACTCATCCCTAAAACTGAAGATGCAGGGGGCCATCGACCAGGGGACGCATCCCAATAACTGCAACCGACAACGGGGGCCTCGACCTTGGGACGCATCCCAATACCGCTGACAATGTGGGTCACGACCCTGGGACTCATCCCCAAAACTGATGCTGATGTGGGTCACGGCCCTGAGACTCATCCCCAAAACTGCTGATGATGTGGGTCACGACCCTGGGACTCATCCCCAAAACTGATGTTGATGTGGGCCTCGCCTCCGGGACTCATCCCCAAAACTGATGATGATGTGGGTCACGACCCTGGGACTCATCCCCAAAACTAATGCCGATGTGGGCCTCGCCCCCATGACTCATCCCCAAACCTGATGATGATGTGGGTCACGACCCTGGGACTCATCCCCAAAACTGATGCCGATGTGGGCCTCGCCTCCGGGACTCATCCCTAAAACTAATGCCGATGTGGGCCTCGCCCCCGGGACTTATCCCTAAAACTGATGCCGATGTGGGCCTCGCCCCCGGGACTCATCCCCAAAACTGATGATGATATGGGTCACGACCCTGGGACTCATCCCCAAAACTGATGCCGATGTGGGCCTCGCCCTCGGGACTCATCCCCAAAACTGATGCTGATGTGGGTCACGACCCTATGACTCATCCCCAAAACTGCTGCTGATGTGGGTCACGACCCTGAGACTCATCCCCAAAACGGATGTTGATGTGGGCCTCGCCTCCGGGACTCATCCCCAAAACTGATGATGATATGGGTCACGACCTTGGGACTCATCCCCAAAACTGATGCCGATGTGGGCCTCGCCCCCAGGACTCATCCCCAAAACTGATGCCGATGTGGGCCTCGCCCCCGAGACTCATCCCCAAAACTGATACTGGTTTATTCCTAAAACTGATGATACTGTACCGTTGCTGCTTCTGGTTGGCTTGTTTTTGCCGCTCTCTCTTCTTCTTTGAAACCTGTGATTACAAAACATAACAAAAAAAAAAGGAATGCAAATAGGTCACGTGTATGCATGCATGCATGAATGAATTTCTTATTCCGTTGGGTTAGGTCTTTTGTCAGGTCTTCTCTTTCTCAGGCAAAATATTGCTTCAATCTGTCCACATTAATCGGCTTAGTGAACTCATTCCCTTCAAAATCTGACAGTCTCACTGCCCCATTTCCCATTACTTTCTGCACTATGTAGGGTCCTTCCCAGTTGGGTCTGAACTTTCCTCTTGGGTCTGTCGTCGACGGCATTGACTGCTTAAGTACCAAATCACATTTTCTGATCTTAGTAGGACGCACCTTTTTTGTTGAATGCTCGGGCTAGTCTCTTCTGATATATCTGCATGTGATGTAAAGACTTCATTTTCTTCTCATCCAGCAGTGCCAACTGTTCAAACCTCTGCGAGACCCATTCTTGTTCAGATAACTATGTTTCTGCTAGAACCCTCAAGGACTGTATCTCAACTTCCACGGGTAGTACTGCTTCCATTCCATAGACCAAAGAGTAAGGCGTGGCTCCTGTTGCTGTTCTCATTGATGTTCTGTACCCCATAGGGCGTATGGCAACTTATCAGCCCAATCTTTGCAGTTTTCTGTCGTCTTGGCTAATATCTTCTTTACTGTCTTATTGGCTGCCTCGACTGCCCCATTTGCCTGTGGTATGTAAGGTGACGACTTGTGATGTCCTATCCCATATCTCTGTAGCATTGCCTTCGTTTCCCCTTGAAACTGAACTCCGTTATCTGTCACTACATGATGTGGCATTCCATATCGACAAATGATGTTCCGAGCTATGAACTTCGTCATCTTCTTTGTTGTGACATTACGAAATGACTCGGCTTCCACCCATTTTGAAAAGTAGTCTACTGCCACTACTATGAAGCGATGTCCATTCGATGCATTCGGTCGAATCTCTCCGATCATGTCAATTCCCCATGCTGAAAAAGGCCATGGCTATGATAGCCCGTGTAACTCTGTGTGAGGCAAATGGTTCATATTACCATGTGCTTGACAATCATGACAATGTTTTACCAGCTTTGCACAGTCTGTCTCCATGGTCAACCAGTAAAACCTTGTCATACAATCTTGCGAGACAAATTCAACCCATTCATGTGCGGTCCACATACCCCGGCATGTATTTCTTCCATTGCCTTATGAGCTTCTTCTTTTCTTAAACACTTCAGCTGAATGCCATTTGCCTGCCTCTTGTATAGCTCTCCCTTCAAAATCACATACTGAGAAGCCAACTTCTGAATGGTTATTATGTATTTTCTGCTTGCTCCTTCTCGGAGTTCTCTGTGTTCCAGATATCGCTGAATATCATGGTACCAAGGTTTTCCGTCGTCGATCTCTACTTCCAAAACTCTTTCTATCTCATAAACGGGTCTGCTTGCTATTGTCAGTACCAATGGTCTCATCACTAACTTCTCTGGATTTTCCCAAGTTGCTGCAAGTGTAGCTAATGCGTCTGCCATCTGATTCTCTTCTCGCGGCAAGTGCTGAAACTTACAATCGGGGATAGCCTGTGCCAACTTTTTGAGGTGAAAAAGGTAAGGTTTCAACCGTTCTTCCTTCAATTCCCATTCTCCATGCATCTGTCGGACTACCAACATCGAATCTTCGTGGACCTCCACGCTCTCAGCCTTCAAGGCTATCAATGCGATCAATCCAAAAGCACATGCTTCATACTCGACCATGTTATTAGTTACTCCGAACGTCAATCTCTTGGCCATAGGCAAGGTTTCTCCTTCGGGGGTCACTATCACGATCCCAATTCTGGCTCCTTTGCAATTCACTGCTCCGTCGAAATACATATTCCATCCTTGAACTGTTATTGCCTGGATCTCTTCATCTGGGAATTCAAACTTGTACTGATCCCCTTCAATAGGTTGCAATGCCAGGAACTCTGCTACGGCTCGCCCTTTGATTACTTTGGAAGTGAGGTACTCAATGTCAAACTCTGTCAGCAACACTAACCATCTGCCCAACTTCCCCACTAGCGAAGGTACTGAATGTAGATACTTCAAGGGATTCTCCTTTGCTACCACCTGGATCTTGTAATATTGGAAGTAATGACGTAATTTTCTGGACGCCCATACTACTGCCAAACAGATCTTCTCTACTTCTTGATAGCTGGCTTCGTACGGAAGCATCTTCTTACTAAGATAGTAGACCGCATGCTCTACTCCTGTCTCATCTGCCTGTACCATCATTGCCCCCAGTGCTTCTGATTCTACGGCTAAATACAATATTAAGGGTTTGCCCGATCTTGGAGGTTTCAATACATAAGGCTTTACCAAGTATTCTCTGATCTTGTTGAAGGCTGCTTGACATTGCTCATTCCATTTCACTTGTTAGTCTTTTCTCAGCAGTTTGAAGATAGGCTCACATACTGACGTCAACTTAGCGATGAACCGACTGATGTACTGAATTTTCCCGATGAATACTCTAACTTCTTTCTCAGTCTTCGGTGTGAGAATTTCGGTGATTGCTTTGATTTTCTTAGAGTCTACTTCTATCCCTCCCATTCCTACTGTATGTCCCAGTAATTTTCCTGATGTTACCCCAAACACACATTTCTTGGGATTAAGCCGCAAGTTGTATTTGTCGACTCTCTAAAGGAACTTCTCCAGCGCTACTATATGCCCGGTTCTTGTCTCTGATTTCACCATCATGTCATCCACATATACTTCAATCTCTTTTTGCATCAAATCGGGGAATAATGTAGTGGCCATCCACTGATAAGTAGCTCCTGCATTCTTGAGCCCAAACGGCATTACCTTGTAACAATATGTGCCCCACTCGGTGACAAAGGCAGTCTTGTGCTTGTCTTCTTCAGCCAAGAGAACCTGATTGTATCCTGAAAATCCGTCTGCAAATGAATACATGGCAGATAAAGCCGCACTATCAACTAGTATGTCTATATATGTAGGTAGAGGAAAATCATCTTTCGGGCAAGCCTTGTTAAGATCTCTGTAATCCACACATATTCTGACCTTCCCGTCTTTCTTCGGTACTGGCACAATATTTGCTAACCACTCAGGATACTTCACTACTTCCAGGAACCCCACATCTATCTGTTTCTTGACTTCCTCTCTGACCTTCTCGGCCCACTCAGGTCTCATCCGTAGAAGTTTCTGTTTCACTAGCTTCATATTTGGATAAGTTGGTATTGTATGCTGGGCGATGCTTCTGTCTACTCCCGGCATGTCCTCATAGGACCAAGCAAATACTTTGGCATATTTGACTAATATTCCTTCTAATTTTTCCCGCTCCTCAGAGGTAACCTCACTTGCAATTAGAATTTCCTTGGGGCTCTCAGGTGTACCAAGGTTAAATGCATTTGTTTTGGTGGAGCTGATATCAAATATACTCAAGTCGTGCAAATTGAAAGGAAGAGACTCAGGCAAGTAAGCGAAATGATTGTCTTTATTACTAGCAATGCGGGAGTACACTCAAATAAATCAGGAAGATAAATCCTCCTTGTTATCTACGGACACTTCATCCTCCGCAACTGGGTTTTTCTCAGCCTCCTTATTCTCCTCGAGGGTTAGGCTTTCCAACTTCATCAGCTCTTCTTCCCACTTATCTTATCCCTTCGCAACTTCTTCCGTCGGCGGTTTCTCACCCAGCACATCTTGAAAGATCTCAAACCCCGATATCATGACCCCCTTAACTTCTACTGGTTCGGGCTCTCCTTGATACCCAGTAGCCTTCACAAGGCATTCCATCAGCTTCAAACCTTTCTTCTCGGCCTTCGGCTTATCCTCATCAGACTTGTACCCCAATCCTCTTCGAGTGGTCTGCCCTTTAAAGTTTGGCAGAGTTCCTCCGACACCTGAACCTTTACCCGGCTCGAACTTCATTTTTTTACATGATCATAGCCACCTTAGGATCCACCCATTCTTCACAGGTTGCCGACACCTGGAACTTCGTGAAAGGTTGTACCTCTAAAGTAGCCACAACATTATCTACTTCAGCTTTAATGGTGATGATCTCTCATTCGTATGGAAACTTGATGGCCTGATACAGAGTGGAAGGTACGCCCCCAAGCTTGTGAAACCAGGGCCTCCCCAATAACAAAGAAAAAGTAGCTGGGATGTCGAGCACAGTGAATTCAACCTCATCCTCAATCGGTCCCACCTTAGCTATTGCAGCGAAAGTGCCCTCAACTCCTCGCTTACTGTCATCATATGCCTTGATAGTCATATTGGAGGGATCCAGATCCGCTACCTTCATTCCCAATCTCGATAGGATATTTAGAGGGCACACATTGATGGATGAGCCATCATCCACCATTACACATGATGTCTTCCTTCCTCTCACTTCAGCTTTGATGAATAGTGTCTTGTTATGATTTCTTCCCTCTGCCGGGAGTTCCTCCTCAGAAAAGGTTATTGCCTGCAAAGCCTCTTTCTGTACTGACCCCACAAATATTATAGGATTAGCATCCTCTGGTATTATTATTTTGCTCAAGGCTTCAACCATAGCACGCATGTGCTCCTATGACGAACACAACAATTCCCAGATGCTGACATGTGCCCGTGTCTTCTTTAGCTGGCGCACAGCACTGCATCCCCTTCAGTATTATCCACATTTTCTGTCACTTCTCTCCCTCCTGTCAACACTTCTTTACCCTTCTCAGTCGTATCACTGTAGAAACGCCCGTTGCGTGTCATTCCTCTCACCTCCTCTTCATCGCTACTGGAGAAGTCTTCCCAGAAATTCTTCCCCTGTTCTGTTTCATCTTCGATGTTGCTATCCCAAATCCCTAGGCAAAAGGCTTTGTAGTCAAAGGATTTGAGGACAAGGCTTTCGGGTAGGCCAGAGCTTATCATATAGGTAGGTGGTGAGACAGAGTGATAATTTGGTAGGGGGTTTCGATGTGTGTTGGGCTGTTCTTTTTCGGGGTCAGGTATTTTTTGGGAGTCTATGAGGTCCTGGATTTCATGGCGGAGGCGGGTGCAACTGTCAGTATCATGGCCTTTCTGTTGGTGGAAATGATAATACTGGTTCAGGTTGATATGTGGTTGTGGAGGGTGTGGAAGTGGTTTGGTCTCTAAGGGTTTCAGAAGTCCCTGTCTCTTTAATTTCTCCAGCACCTTAGACAAGGGTCTACCCAGGTTGGAGAATCGCCGGTTCTGGATGGCAGCAATTTCAGCAAAAACAGGTTTGGTACCTGATGTTCCCCCAATGGGCCTCCTGTTCAGGCTATAGAACCTTCTATTCTCTGCCTCTTCTTCCTCAATATCCATGACAGTTTCCCTCAACTGTCGAAAATCAGTAATCATGAAGGTCATCCTCCTCAACTTGCCATAAATGGAGGGCTTGGTGCCCTTGATGATCATTTTGATTTGGTCCTTCTCTGAGGGCCGAGTCTGCATCTTTAGAAGCTGGCTTCTCCAGCAGTCTACATACTCCTTGAAGCTCTCCTCCGGCTTCTGCTTGGTGTTCTCCAAATCACGGAGTGACAACTCAATCTCCAATCTGTAACATATTGACTCAGAAAAGCCTCCACCAATGCTCTCCAATCATCTTTGACTTTCCTCTCAAGGCCATGATATCATACCACGGGTGCCCCCTCGAGCGACATCCCGAACATTTTCTGAACTTGACGCTTTGATAGACCTACTAACTCATAACTGAAACATATTGTTGGAGATGGACCATCGGATCTCCATTCCCGTTGAACTTGGCCATATCAGGCATCTTGAACTGAGCCGGCAGCTGTTCTCCAAAATTCATTGCCTCATAATCTAGCAAGTCTTCATGTTTACCCCTCATTTTGCGGGAAACCGAATCTACCTGATCCCGAAGCTTCTGCAATTCTGCCTGAGACTCAGTCATTCTTCCTACCGCATATTCAGCTATATCATCATCAAAAGCGGGGATGTCATCCCCCAACCTGTTCGGAGGCTCCTCACGCCTCATATTCTCAGAGTTTCCCCCAGCACGGGGCACAGCCATATTAGCCATAGCAGTAGTCAAGGCTTGCAACTGTTCAGTAACCTTGGTGAGATTGGTCTCTAACTGATCCATACGGGATACCTCGTTCTCTGATTCACTCATGTTTGCTATCGGCCTTTTGATAAGTCTTCCCTCTTTCCTAACCCAACGAGAATCTATGGTGTCTTTTAAAATTCTGAGTCAGTATGTATGCGTGCAATGCATGGAATATATAAGTCGGCCTCTTGTCATTTTACAGCTTCAATCACATTATTGCAAGGTGCAAACCTGTCCCAGTTGAAAAGGCCCAACAGGTTTACAACTTTGCGATAACATGGCTAAAAAACTTCAAATGATAAGGGGTCCAAACACAGGATGGCCCATCGGTATTTTAGAAACTTTTAGCCTAATTGTCATAAGATACAAACTCATCCCAGTTTAAATGGCCCAACAAGTTCTCATTTCTGACAAGAAGTCCAACTGAATCCAAATGATGATGATCCTAAGCATAAGCATAAAGAAACAATTTCAACAGAGTGGCCCATACGCATTTTAGAAACTTTTAGCCCAATTGTCATAAGATACGAACTCATCCCAGTTTAAATGGCCCAACAAGTTCGTATTTCTGACAAGAAGTCCAACTGAATCCAAATGATGATGGTCCTAAGCATAAGCATAAGGAAATAGTTTCTATTGGTCATAAAACTATGGTCTACGTGTGGGTTTGCGGGAGTGTAGACAAAGGCTTTCGTTGGCGAAGGATTGCCCACAACTAGGTCTCCCTACTCGAGGGTTCAAGCGACCAAGTGAGCGGACCTTTTTTATACCTTATAGTACGTGCCAACGAGTTATGATACGTGACTGACTGTCAAATGGATTTCCTATTGAAGATTCCGCAGAGGGAGGGTGGAGCGAACTCTCTTAAATACCCAAGCCTCTTAGGCTCTTATCACATTGGTGACAGGAATAAACAACAAGTCTCCTAAATTAATCCATCACAGTAAGCTTCGAGTAATGATTATCTAGGTGCCTTTGCAGCTTTTCCTTATAGAAAGGTAGTGAATGAAGAAAAACACCAAACCATTACTTAGCTCTAATAATGCCTTTGATTAAACCCCTTCAACCCATGATAGACACATTTAACTAAATCACAAATCACAATCACTACAAGACATTATTTCGGGGCCAATTCTCTATCCCCAGTGGAGTTGCCAGACTGTAGGACACAGAAATCGGTGACGCTATTCCAGAATAGCGGCATTGTTGGGAGTACGGAATAGCCCACGGGGTAACTAAACTGGAGAACTAAAAATAGAGTCGCCACCAGTTGTGAACCGGGAAAATGATTTAAGGCCGCACTCACCCCTCGCAAGGGAAGACCTCAAACCATTGGGTTGAGAATGGTCCCTTACTTATGCCACTTGTAATGAAAGGATTTATGCAATAATACAACCAAATCTCATGCAACACGTACCAGGTAATTTAAGCAACATGCAAGTTTGCACACCCATAATCATAAATGAAAGAAATGAAGGCAAAATACATAATTCATGAACGTATTAAACAATAAAGTGCAATAATGTAACTAATAACAACTATAAAGGCATTAATAATAAAAGCGAGCACAGAATCTCATGAGCATATCGAATAAATAAATGCGGAAAATATAAATAAACAATAACGGTAAAGGCATAAATATTAAAGAGAGCTAACTAAGCATATGATGGGGAAGGGAATGACTAAGGAAACAAACATGCATGAAACATGATGAAGGAATTTGTCTAGTGTGCGCGCGTTCGTGTAGCATTCGTAAACGCAGTCGAATGGTAAACAGAATGCAAGCGTTTGAGTAGCGTTTGATAACACGTTCGAACGATAAACAGAATGTCTGCGTTCATATAGCGTTTGATAACGCGTTCGAACAGGATAAAACCTGATTCATGATACAATAAAATGCATGCGCATTCGAGTAGCGTTCTGAGACTCGTTCGAACGGTAAACAGAATGCAAGCGTTCGAGTAGCATTTGATAACGCGTTCGAACGGGATAAGACCTGATGCATGATACAATAAAATACATGTGTGTTTGAGTAGCGTTCTGAGACGCGTTCGAATGGAAATGAGACAGAATGCATATGTTCGTGTAGCATTCGTAAACACGTTCGAATGGAATGAGGCAGGATGTATACGTTCGTGTAGCGTTTGGAAACATGTTCGAACGAGATTGCCAAAATGGCATCTGAATGACACAAACACATATATGGATTAACAAATACACAATGTAGGATCTCGTGTGCCGGATGGAACACATTTCACATTCAATCAAGTGCACTTCGTCCGGCGCGGCAAAATATCGTGGTAAAGGTAGCCTTTAGGCATTTTCCTCGAATAGAGGACCTTTAATCCACCCTAGTCAAACCCATGCACGTCAAGTAATCATATGTGAATAAAAAAGTAATGATATTGGACATTGGATACCCGATTGAACACATCTCACGTTCAATAAAATAATGCCTCATCCGGCGCGGCAAAACGTTGTGATAAAGGTAGCCTTTAGGCATTTCCCTCGAATAGAGGACCTTTAAACCACTTTAGTCAAGCCCATGCGCATTATGACTATCAATACGTAAATAAATAAAACAACCACATGCGGAAAATGGATGACGGGATTACAAGCAATAAATGAACGGAAATTAAATAACAAGACGAAACATGCATTTCAAAGTTTCTCGAGTGATACGTGGAGTTGTTTCCCAAGTACAGACCGCACTACCGTCCATTCAGATTCGGCTACGGAATTTACGTCTGGGTTTCCATCCGATATACCCCAAGAGAGAACACATATTCCATTCATTCAAGGACCACAACATGTATCAACAAACGACTCTCATGCGAAGGAATTCTAATAAACAATAAAAATAAAGATGAGAATAAATAAGAATGGTGCCCTCAGGTCTAACCTCTTAAGTCGTCTCTCGAAAGTGTGTTACACGACCGTCGGAATGATTGATGCTCTGCAACTCCTCCGGTTCACTTCTCCACTGCTTTCGTTCGTTGCCTCGCGGTTTTGAGTTGTCGTTTCCTCTGTTTCGCTGCTGTTTCTTGTTGTATTTTCTGGTCACTATTTTAGGGTTGTTTTAGACTGTTTTGGGATTGTTTTTGGGTTGTTTTCAGTGTAGTTTATGGAGGGTTGTCTCGGTCACTGCAGTGCAGTTTCAAGGAGTGTTTTCGGGTTGATATTACAGTGGGTAATTTAGTGATTGTTTCGGTGATGATGTTTGTTGTTCAGGAGGGGTTTCGGTGATGATGTTTGCTGTTTTATTATTTTCGGTGGTGAGGGTGTTTAGGGGGCTATGGTTTCGGTTGCTAGAGAGGAGGAGAATGAAGATATATTTTTTTTGCTTCTTTCTTTTTACCTTGGGCGTGAATGCTAGGTTAGTTTCTTTTGTGTTTTCGTGAGAATGAGCTAGGGTGTGAAAGGTTGGTTTCGGTGTCTTTTTATAATGGTTTGCTAGAGTTTCTAGGTAAGGAAGGGAATCCTCAAAAAAAGGGAAGTGTTTTGATTGGTTTATGAGAGGAAGAGATGTGTTTAATTTAGGGAGTGAATATCTTAATTGGTGTTTGATTAGGGAAGGGATTTGATTAGATTAGGAAGGAATTTAATTAGATTTGGAAGGGATTTGATCTAATTAATTTAGTTTAATTTTTGACATGTATTTTAAATATTTTAATTATTTTTTGGATGGGTTTTGGTGGGCTAATTGGGCTTGGGCGTGAGGCTAGCAGCAATACCAGAAGTACCGACACCATTCGAATGCCGATTCGAACGTTACACGAACACACCCGCAATCTGCTTGACGTTCGAACGTGCTCACGAACGCAGCTGTGGACAACAGAACCTGGGCGACGATGTTCTAGGCTCGCGGCCTAGTTGGGAAGTACGAAATAACATGGAGTCGCCACCCGGTGCGACCGGGACAACGAAGTTTTAGGCCGCACTCACCCCTCGTAAGGGAAGACCTCAAACCGTTGGGTTCGGAATGGTCCCTTACTAGCATGCATATTAAGAAAAGATATTTAAGCGCATAACAGAAATGGACAACTAGAGAGATAATACAAATGCATAACTTAAAAAAAAGTGACTATATGCTAAGATGGACATGTCGTAATGTGATGCAAGAGGATCTGTTTACCGTGTGCGTTCGTGCAGCGTTCGTAGACGCGTTCGAACGGTAAACAGAAGGTTCTCGTTTGAGTAGCGTTCGTAAACGCGTTCGAACGGAAATGAAACAGAATGCTCACGTTCGTATGGCGTTTTTTAACGCGTTCGAACGGAAATGAAAAAGAATACTCACATTCGTGTGGCATTTGTGAACGCGTTCGAACGGAAATGAAACAGGATACTCACGTTCATGTGGCGTTTGTGAACGCATTCGAACGGAAATGAAACAGAATGCTCACGTTCGTATGGCGTTTGCGAACGCGTTCGAACAGGAATAAGACCTGATGCATGATAAGGCAAAATACATGCGCGTTCGAGTTTCGTTCGTAAACGCGTTTGAACGGGAACAGGCCTGATGCATGAAACGGGACGCAATACATAAATGACAAATAGTACAATGTGAGGCGCGGCGAAGCATCGTGGTAAAGGATTTTAACCTCTTCATTAGAGGACCTCTCATCGCACTTACTAAGCCCATGCGCTCGATCGCATCATGCATACAAACATAAAGAGAATCATATCAAACTACTAGTATGCCCGATTGAGCGTATATTGCATTCAACCAACCGGACACACATCAACCGGCGCGGCAAAGCATCGTGGTAAGGGCTTTAACCCTTCCCCATAAGGGATCTTTCATTCCACTTACTAAGCCCATGCGCTTGATTGAACCATGCATAAAAACATAAAGACAATCATATCAAACTAAGCATGCCCGATTGAGCGTATCTTGCATTCAACCGGACACACATCAACCGGCCCGGAAAAACATCGTGGTAAAGGGCTTTAACACTCCTCCCCATAGGGGAT
This sequence comes from Zanthoxylum bungeanum, assembly GCA_019454045.1. NCBI lineage: Eukaryota > Viridiplantae > Streptophyta > Magnoliopsida > Sapindales > Rutaceae > Zanthoxylum > Zanthoxylum bungeanum. The sequence goes on along the minus strand of SKCR01029568.1, from coordinate 129,129 downwards.
CTTTCGTTCCACTTACTAAGCCCATGCGCTCGATTGAATCATGCAGGACTAAGCAACATACAAAGTTCAAGTGACGATAAATAAATAAACCAAAGCAGCACAAAACAAGAGAAGGTGTCGTTTACTCAAGTGGTACGTGGAGTTGTATCCCAAGTACAGACCGCACTACCATCCATTCGGATTCGGCTACGGAATTTACGTCTGGGTTTCCATCCTATATACCACAAGAGACGACACTCTCTTCCATTTCATTCAAGCCACAACATGCATCCACAAAAAACTCTCATACGAATAGAATTCAATAAGAAAAAAAATGAATATAAACTAATGAAAAAAGTGCCATCAGGTCTAACCTTTTAAATCACCTCTCGGATGTACGGTACACGATCGTCGGAAGGGTGGATGCTCCGCAACTCTTCCGGTTCACTGGTTCACTGTTCTCGTTCGTTGTCTTACTGTTTTGAGTCGTCGTTCTCTGTCTTTTGCTGCTGCTTTTGACTCCGATTCGCTGCCGTTGCTACTATTTTTCTGCTGTATTTTAGTTACTGTTTTTAGGCTGTTTTGATGTTCTTGATGGACTGTTTTGGGTGTTCTTTTTGGTGATGTTATGGTGTGATTCGGGGGCTGTTTTATGTGTGTGCTTAGGGCTGTTGTATGCGTGTTTTAGGGGTTAAATTACTGCTGTTCGGGGGTACTTTAGTGGCTGTATGGGGCTGCTATTATCGGTTGTGGAGTGGGGGAGATGAAGGGATTATTTCTGTTTTTCTTCTTGTTATTGCCGTGAGTGGCTAGGGCTCTTGGTGTGTTGTGATTTGTGTGAGTTGTGTGTATATTATGTGTATGAGCTAGGGAGGCTTTTCTTGTATGAATGAGCTAGGGGCCTGGATGTCTTGGTTAGGGGTTGTTTATATAGAGAATGGCTAGGGCTACTCCTTGTCTCACAAGGAAGGGATTTTTGGCATTAAGAGGAGGATTTGATTTGGTATTCAACAAGGAAATGATTAGATTGATGGGGGAAATTTGGTTTAGATTAGGAAGGTTGAATATTTGATTGGCTTGGTTTAGGAATACAATATTTTAAGTTAGGAATAATACATATTTGATTGGGAATATAATTGGTTGATTGATTAATAAGGCATGACATCTTTTTAATTTGGTATGTGATTTTTAGATTTGTTTTGATTTCTTTTTAATTTGGGCGAATTGGGCTTAATGTGAGGCTAGCAGCAAAACCAGAATTACCGACAACGTTCGAACGCCTCATCGAACGTGGCACGAACGCCCGCAATCTGTTTGAAGTTCGAACGAATTAACGAACGCAGCACGAACGAAAATAGTGAACCTTGTTTATTCTGAATTTCCCCTTCCGACGTCTGTTTCTCGTGACTTCCGTGACTTAAAAGGTAGTGCCTCCAAATGAGACTCATAGGGACTAATATGTAAAAATGCAGTGCCTACAGCAGCACGAATGCGAAAGCAGTGAACATGTGAATTGAATCTGATGACATACTTATTCTGAATTTCCCCTTCCGACATTCGTTTCCGCGACTTCCGCAACCTAAAGAGTAGTGCCTCTGTACGAGACTCATCATCGGGACTTACATGCAAATATGCAGTGCCTACATCAGGAATCCTCAAATACCAAAGATAATAGTGACTAATCTAGTTAGTATATGATATGATGGATGAATAATTTTTATTATTATAATGGATGATTGTTGTTGTTTTGAATTATTATCATCATGGATGAATGGTTGTTGGTTTTGTTTTGAATTATTATTATATCATGGTTGAATAGTTGTTGTTGTTATTATTAATAATATTATTATCATATTATTATTATTAAGTCTAACATTTAGCGTCGAAAAATAATTGACGTTAAAAGTCTAAGAATTAGCGTCGACAAACTAAATCAACACCAAAAGTCTAACAGTTAGCGTCAAAATAAGTTAATCGACGCTAAATTTAGACTTTTAGCGTCGATTTAGTTTGTCACCGCTAAATGTAAAAAATTAAATTTCCCTAAAAAAATTACCCTAATTTTTTGTTAGTCGCTAAAAGTGAAATATTTCGACGCTAAATGTCCCTTAAATCCCTAATTTTTTTAGCTTTCTCCTCTTCTGTCATAGACCTCTCCTCTTCCTAAATTCGATTCTCAAGCTGACTCCTCTCACTCAATCAACAAAAGCTAAATTCAGTTGCCATTCATCTCTCCCACTCGAGCTTCGCTCTCTCCTCTTCATCCTGTCTCGAAATCTCTCTGTTGTTGGAATGTTTTTTTTTCAATTTCATTTTGCTGTCTTGATTTCTTATTATTGTTTGATGATAATGATTATGAGAAATGAAATTGATTAGTAATTATGAATGTGTATGGATATCTGAAATGCATGTGTGTGTGTGATTGTGGCCGAGAGAATGGGTGACAAGTTGAAATGCATTTGTGTGTGTGGTTGTGGCCGAAAGAATGGGTTTTTGTGTTTTGTTAATGGCAAGTGTTGATTAATGCTTAGAAACATGGTATAGTGTGTGTTTTACGATGTGTGCTTATGATGTTTTTGTGTTTTGAATGATGGTATAATTGATGTTTTTGTTTTTTGAATTATTTGTGTGTATGTGTTTGATTATAGAAACATGGTGTGTTGATTATTGTTGTTTTCAATGGGTTTTTACTGCTGTTCTGGTTCCAGAACAACAGCAAATGTTGCAAAATCTGGAATTCATTACATTCTTTAAGATTTTACATCTTGGTTTCTAATTTCTTCCCGTTATTGGCTAATAATCAATCGGTTAAGGGAGTTTTAGGCAATGTGCTTTACAGAAAGGGTCATGTTATATTGTCTATTGAGTTACTTAAAGATATAAAAATTTTGGGTTTTCGTGATAGTGAGGATTTGCTTTGCGTTTTGATTGGTAGTTGGGGCATGCTAGGATTGGCCAAGTATTGTGCTAATGTTTTTTGGCATATTTCAATTTTTGGTATTAGTCATAGTACATGGTTGTATAATACGGTTATTGATGCATTGGTGAAATCCAATTCCATTGATTTGGCTTATTTGAAATTTCAACAAATGTCTGCGGACAATTGCAAACCAGATAGGTTTTTATGATTCTGGAGTTAATGAAGTAGAAGAATGTTTCTCCAAATGATGCTACTATTAGATCATTGGTTCATGGTGTGTATCTCCAAATCAGTATCCATTACAAGTTTACATGGTTAAAGATATTTTGAACAGTGTATGTGTAATGATAAAAGTTCATATGGTTAAAGATATTTTGAGCAGTCCATGTGTAATGATAAAAGTTTATATGGTTATTAAAATAATATGTAAATTTCATTAGCATCATTATGATTATTTTTGTGTCATTGATAGTGTCAGAATTCTTATTTTGCAGATAGCACCGGGCAATCGCAGACGCGCTAATACGACTCCATCTACATCTGCAAGGACAGATGTCCCTGCTGGGGTCTCTGCTAGCACATGTGACTCGAGTACAGCGAAGGGTCAAGTACGCAATCGTGGCCTGTGGTTGGTTAAGCACGTTAAGGCTCACGGCCGTATCCGGATAGAGATATTAGATGATGGACAAAGACAAATCGGGAAACATAATTCAACGTTTACTACAGCCATATGTGCTGCAGCTTGGTTTGAAGCTCCCCAAAACTACGTTTCTTGGAGAAAGATACCGTGAGAGACGAAAATCAACCAACTCTTCCCTTCGCTACTTGTTAGTTTCCTTACAGTATTAAGTTTTCGATATTGTTTGTTAATTTAAATTTTTATTTTATACTCATTTTTACTTGGTTGTTATTCCTGTAGGAGTGGTTCGACATCGATCTGACCAAAGTTAATGTACAACAGTATCTTGACTACCACATGGGGAAAAATTATAAGGATTATAGGACAAAAGTCGTGAAACTAATATTCGACGAATATGGACATTTGGATGCTCCACAACACAAACCTGATTTTATAGAGGAGCAAGACTGGACATTCTTGTGTGAGCTTTGGTCTACCGAGAAACACGAGGTAAATTTTAAAATAAACAGAAATTTATAATTCTCTTCGTTTTTGGTACTTACGGTGTTGTTAAATGCAGAATAAATGTCACGAAAATGCGGAGAATAGAAGTCACTTGCGTTTTAACCGCCGTGGAGGTTCCAAGCCATTTATCCAATATCGTGCCGAATATTCTGATATAAATATATCCTAAACTGGAATTTAACAGTTCATTATTTTTACTAATGTGGAATAATAGTACAATTATTTTATATTTTTAGCAGAGTAGCACAGGTGAGGTGCAGTCATTTCCATATTTTTTCCGAGTGACGCACTACAATGAGAAGAAAAAATGGGTCAATGAAGATGTTGAACGCTGCTATGTAATTTTAAGTTTTTAAAATAAAATAATTATTATTTTAAATTGATTTTTTCTTTTCAAATTCTAACATTAACTTTTTTTTTTAAACAGAATGAAATGGTGGAGCTTCAACACCAAACTCAGGAGACAGGGTCTCACCTGATACCAGATGAGCAGTTGTCGCAATTGGTTTTCAAGAACCAGACAGCGTACAATGTCGGCCTTGACACTCGTAAGAATCTGACATCATCTGCACGCATTACTGTTTCTTCGGTCACTGACTCGTGCCTTCGAGACCAGCTAGCCACCACCAAAGACGAGCTAAAGAAGACTCAGAAGAAGCTACTACAGGTCAAGGTGGACCACGAAAAGAAGATGGAGCAGTTCGACCAGCAGATACGGGCTTTCCGGGAGATGTTGGAGGCCTAACTCGACTGGAGTGTATCGGGCTTGAGCGCCCCCCATCACAGCACTAATAAATTTTTTTCCATTTGTATAAACATTCAGACCGATAGTTTTAATATACTATGTTTTTTTTATTTAATAAATTTTCATTATAATAATAAAATAATTATTAGATATTTCCTAATTGTGCTATTAATCAGCTATTTTTTTGAAATAATAATATTTTTTAAAATATTAAATTGAATATTTCAGAGAGAAAAAATTATGTAAAATAATAATTTTTTAAAAAAATATTTTTATACTTAATATTCGACGCTCAAAGTATATTAATAATATGTTTTTTTTATTTCTTTTAGCGTCACATAATTTCGACGCCAAAAGTTTAATTTTTAGCATTGAACACTTTCGTCGCCAAATATGAACTATAGCGTCGGGAATTCTTCTTTTTCGTCGAAATAATTTGGACGCAAAGTAAGAGGTTTTAGCGTTGATGATTTGTATTACGACGCTAATTATCGTTCTCGTCCACGTTTTAGCGTCTAAGTTTAGCGTCGAAATTTTTCGACGTCATTTAGTGTTGGCGTCGAACTATTCACTTTTAGCGTCGATTGTTTTTTACACTAATGGCCTTATTTTTGTAGTTAGACCCACTTCCGCTGCGTGGGGTACTGATCCGACCCTAGGGGTCCCACAATCGCCCCAACAGAGAGGGTCAAGTATTAGTGGTCGGATCGGGGACAAATGGGAGTCGACAACTTATAATATATTTATATAAAAATAATTGTATATGTATGTAATAATAATATTATTATTTTCTACATATCCTACTTATTTGTAGCTAAAATTGGTTCCTTAGAAAACAAATAAATAAATAAAATAAGAAAACTTTAAATGGGTAGAATTTATTTATGGAAATGGGTTGTCGGTACCTAGCTGTTGGTGGCCTGGTGCTAGATAGTGCAGAACTTGAGGTAATGACGGTAAACATATCTATTCTTATAAAAATCTGAATCACCAATTGATAATAGATATTTATATGGGATATTTTTTAATAATATTTTTATTTCAAGTAATTGTAAATTTTAGAGATAGATTAGAATATATAATTACTTGAAATATGAATTTTACAAAAAATATTCCCTATAATTATTGATTGATAATTAATTTCACTCTTCTCAATATATAAAGAGCAAATTTCTGATTCATTTTATATTTAGTCTTAGTTTCTTTAAAAATTCTTAATTTAATATAATGTTGATTTTGATCCTATTATTTTTCCAATTTTATCATTGTTCACATATATTCTTTGTTTTAGCATACACATTATAAACTAATACGACTTTTTCGCCTTCGAGTACAATGCTTTGGCATGCAAATATTATCAAAAGTAAAAATGATAAATTTACTCATACTCTTACTCATATTTATCCGAACTCTCTCACTGTAGTTACAGTGAATTACTGTAGCTCATTGTAACTACAGTGAGAGAGTTAAGATAAATATAAGTAAGAGTATTAGTAAGTTTATCATTACTCTACCAAAAGAGGAATACAAATGGTCACGTGTAAGGCGCATGATGAATGAATGTCTTTTGGAGTCTTTGGACACAAGGACAAGACAAATGTGAGTGTGACACGCAAGGTAGGGCACGTGTATAGAGGTTATGGGCAAACAATATTTAAGAGAAGCTTTCGGTAAATGCTAATTATACTCTATATTTTGGCTCTAAAATCCATTAGTAAACTACCTTAACATATCCTCTAATCTAATTAATTATTAAGCTATTCGAATTAGATAATTAACATTTCATAAATATTTAAACAAAAATGTGAATTATGTAAAATTTTAACCAAAAAAAAAAAATTTAATTTGTAAGAATTTAAAATAATTATACTCATATTAAAAATTTTAATTTTTATTATATACGTAATTGTTAAATTTTTATTACTTTAAATTAATTTTTTGAATGTTTATGTATAATTACCACTAAATTTAAATATATGAAAATATATTAAGCTTTTTCTTAATTAAATTATAAATGTTAAAAAGTGACAATAATACTCACATGTAATACTGTAACTTAATATTTGAATATTTGCTCTCATATGAAATATATTTTACAAAATTAATAATTACAATGTCATTTTAATTAATGTTAATTTAAATAATAATTGAATAATTATAATATAGTTAATCATTCTCAATTTTAATATTCTAAAAAAAAAAATAGACGGTAAGTGTACGGTATGGAAACGCCTAACATCTAGATCTTTTAAGCAACGCCTAAATGGATGGGTTAGGCAAAATTAGTCGGTTTTATTTATTTATTTAAGTATCTATAAAAAAAATTATTTTATGGTACAGTCCACTATCAAAATTATCATAAGAATTAATTAACAAGTTTGGAGTTGCAGGTCATGCATATACTACAGATAATTGTAGTAATTATCATTATTTATAATACAATTTAATTTATGAATAAAATTATATTTACAACAAATAAGGTCTTTGCCTTTCACCTAGCAGCTTCCTATAAATTATTAAGGAAAGTAATAAATTAATAAATTTAAAAGCAATTACAACTTTTTGTCCAAAAACAAAAATGAATTGAATCACGCTTTATGAAAAAGTGGTATAAAGTTGTCAACCACTAATAAGACATTAATTTTTAAATGAAACATAAAGAGTCTAAAGCTTATATGAAATCTATAGCACGTGCTGTCTTCTTCTTCTTCTTCAATTTCATTTTCCTCTCTCTCTCTCTACTTTGGAAAAACCCTAAAACAGCCTACAGAAATCCAATCATGTTCTCATCAATCACGGCGCCCCAGACACAAACCACTTCAATCATCTGATGAGTGATGACGGCGGCATGATTTCCGACAATCACCGCAGTTTTTTCAATCGTTTACCGTCAAACGCCTAGGAGCCGTCTAGATAGTTGCTTAAATCGTTTTTTTAGAACACGGCTTAATTTAAATAATTTTGTTGACGGGTGATTTTCGTTCCAGGGTTAAATTCGTGATAATGAACCAAGACAATTCTCCTACAACTGTGAATTTGTTTGGTTATGGGTGACCAAAAACAAATTTGGCAAAAGACGAAACAAACACAAAACCGACAAGAGGGTTTACGTGGTTCGGCGGAATAAATCCAACCTACATCCACAGGAACAAAGTAGAGTATTGATTTTATTACTAGAACGAGCTCGACCGACCTCTTTTCAAGGTTGGTCAAGTGATACCGAGTTGTTTGCTTTCGTGGTGTTTTACAAATAGTATTTGAATGAGATTTTTGCTAACCAACCTATACAAATGAGATTACCCTCCCTTTATATACTAAGAAAAATACAACATTATTCTCATATTTCTATGACGTCACCTACGTGGATCTCCGGCTGATTGACGGGCTCAATGCCCCAACTACCTCGGCGAAAGCAAGCCTGCCATCTGACTCCCCATCACATCACTCTGTTTTATACACTGCCACACTCAACAATTTGGTGACAACCTATAAAGGTCTCTCATACGGCGATACATGTCAGAGGGAAAAGTCCAAACGGTCCTGGTCTCATATCGGACGTCATGTGCTCGGTCATTGAGAATTCTGATGCCTATCCAGTCAGTGCTCGTATCTTGAAGTGAGATACCCCTTTTACCCTTTTGGTAGTCGTCCCTTGGAAACCGTAAAACATCATTACCTCATAAATGCCCATCAAATAATTTTTAGGTTTTAATTCGGCCGCGACACTTGTCAAGCATCTGTGATCCTCCCGCCAAAAACCAAGACAATCAACCATTCAAGGGGAAGCCGAAGCGTTTCCAATCTTAGTCGTCCATTGGAGTGTGAGGAGATTGAATTCGAAAGTGACACGGGGAGCGCATCTGAGGCATCTCTCTGATCTAACGGCCAGAAATGCCTTGAGTTGTCTACAAAAACGGGAAATAACACTTCTTTCCTTCTTTTACGAAAACCAGCACTTCTGAAGCACAAGAGATTTAATCCCCCATTGTCTCAGATCAGCAAGCCTCAAGACCAACCAGACCAACTCTCCGTACAAACTCTCGAATCAAGTAAGTCTTCTGTTCGACCACCTTATTCTCAATTACTGAAACCTTTCATGCTTGTTTGCTGCTTGTAAAAGTTCATGTATTCATTCTCGCTTGTTATTGCTGCTCTCTATCATGTTTATGCCTCTATTCTGTGTTGTAAGTGTGTAGTGTGATTTGCGGGTTGGTTGGGTGATGTAAAAATACATGTGTTTCTTAGTTGAATGATGAGTTGTGGATTTTGGTGTTTAATTTTCGGGTGTTCTTGGTTTGTTGTTTGTCGTGTGTTTGGTTTGATGTTTTAGGAAGAGATTTATTGTTTGTGGCCATTGCTAGGACGTTTAGAGACTTTAGGCCTAGGTCTTTGGTCGTTAGAATAGCCTTAGAGTATGTGGTGCCCCCAAACTGATTACTAATTGCCTTTCTCGAACCCTGCCATTCCTAGGAATGTCAGACGTTGAATCGTCCTCAGCTCGGCCTCCAATCTCCCAACCTCCTCGTATTGAAGAGGCTTCCTCTAGCTCGGCCAGCTTGGAGGAATTAGATACTACTCCAACCCTTTCTCAGGAAGAAAATGATACTTACCATCACCGAATTCCCCGGAACAATCCTGAACCGGGTGAATTAGACTGGTCCTCCCTGAACATGGATCGTCTTTCAACCATCACGTAAGACGCTTGAACACACTCTGTCATCAGTACGAGGTCCCCATAGATATATCACTTGAGGTCACAGGAATTGCCGAATTCGTAAGTCGTCCCGAGTCTGGCTCTATGGCTCTTCTCCATTCATTCTTCGAGTGCGGTTTGCGGCTACCCATCCAGTCCTATTTTGCGAGGATGCTCCCATTGATGGAAGTTGCTCCTTGCTAGCTGAATCTAAATAGTTTGAGGATACTAGCCGGTCTTTTCATGATATGGCACCGAGCGGGCCTAGGAGAACCGACCTTTGTGGAGCTGCAAAGACTGTACAAACTGAATGCCAACCCAAAAGCCCATCACGGCTGGTACTACCTTTCTTCTTACTCCGACGTACCTGCCCTCATCACCGAGCTCCCCCAAACTAACAAGAACTTCAAATACTCATGGTTCTGGCCCATGGGCAACTGAGGTCGATCTCGTCCAACAAATTCCGTAGAGATAGACATCACAGACGTCTTTTCGACAGGAGGTGAGGATCTGAGCCCTTTGTTTTTCCGTGATTTTCATGAAAAAATACTAACTTTCCAAATTGATATGATACATGGAGCATTAAGAAAATAAGCCTCGAAGCATGGATCCAAGCATCCAAGGATGAAGCCTAATAATCCATTCAAGTTATTGAAAATGAAGGGATCAGAAATATACAAGCGAAGGCCTCCTAGAGGGGGGGTTAATGATAGTGTTTATTTTAGAGTGTGCCAACTGTTAAGGGCCATAGGTTTTAATATTAGTGTTTATTCTAGAGTGGGCTAAATGTTAGGGGCCCAAGATTTTATTTGTAATAAGAATTATTACCTAGGGTTATTTCTGGTTTATTTAACATATTACAATTATGGTTTCCATTGTACTATTTAAACAAGCTTTTCATTAATAAAATGAAGGAATGTTTTAACCAAAAAAATTTAATACTGCTGTCAAGCACATTGGTGGTGAGGCTGTGATGGCTAACCATGGAATGGTGGATTCTCTTCAAAAACTTATCAAAGGAGTTACTGTCATTTGTGGCGTTTCAAGCAATTAGGGGTTCGTGAGGCTTTGTTCTTCACGGGTTTCTAATCTCCAAACCTTGTTATGCTTTCTGGGCACTCATAACAATCTTTTGTGGTGAGCTCATTCTAGGACAGGAGTGGTAAAAGGCAAGAGTGGGTGAGCTTAGTTTCGGGTAAAAGCCATTTGAATGAAAAACACGAGAGAATTGGAATTCTTAAAAAAAAAAAAACATGTCGAAATAAGGCGCAACTTCAAGTCAAAATGCCAATTCCCCACAGGAGCCCCAATTGGGGGTTGTGGCGAATACAGTGACCGCACTTCAACATGAGTTTGTGCGAGTATTAGAATTGATGAGGGATGTTCGAGATGAGGTACAAGCAATGAGACACAATACTCCACAAAGGAATAGGCCAACACGGCCGACTAGAGGTAATGAGGCAGGACACGTACCCCACAAAACTTGTGGGCGGCGTACTGTACCCATGGACGGGATGGAGGCCGAGAATGAGTTTGATTATGATGAGGAGTTTGATAGAGTATCAGAGGTAGAGATGGGTGAATTTTGGCCTAGAAGAGGTAGGAATGAAAGGTTGTTCATGAGGAATCATGAGAATGAGGAAGATGGTGATTTGGGAAGAATCAAGATGACAATCCCTCCTTTCCAAGGCAAGAGTGACCCCGAATCTTATCTGTTGGATTCTCTAAGCATCCCAAGATCATTTCAAGCATTGAAAATACATGTGAATACAATCAAAGAGTTGCGGAATACTCACAATGATCGGTTGAGACGATGCGGTGGGCAACAAAAACTTTCTGCCCTCTCCTCCAAGTCACGGCAGTGGCAGTTTTTTGATCTTCATTTTCGGCAATGGATGGGTGAATCAAGCTTCAAGCTTTCTTGTTTAATCATTCCATGGACACATGTGGGTTTCCCTATCACCTACGGACGACTCCGGAGTGTGCTAGCACCAAGATTTTGCAACAAAATCACTCATTTTCTTCTCTTACTGCTCTCGGTTTTGGACCAGAAAAGAAGAAGGCAGCAACCCCTTTTGGGCGTGAATGAGGAAGAAGAGAGGTGAAAGAGAGAGATCTTAAAGTGTTGTTTTTAATTTTTTTATATCAAATACCAAAAATTAAAAGTCAAATACCATTAAAATAATGATATATTTCTTTCAAGCTTTCAAAAAGCTTTTCAACAACTTCTATCAACTCACATCAATCAATCAATCAATGTGACAAGTTGTGACATCACTCAAAGTGACAAATGATTTGACGCTTGATGCGACTAGCGATTTGACGCTTGATTTGACTTGCGTGCCGCACTCGAATTCGAAATCCGAATACGCTCGCAAACAATCCCGGGTTCGGGTTCGCTAATTCCAAATTAACGAATTTTCCGTTGCGACGTAATTAAATGATTATGCCTAGCGAAATCACTATTCACGTTGTTAACGAATTAATTCTAAATTAATTCGTTCGCCCGAATTAAAATCTAATTTCAGTTCCGCGTCGAAATCCAATTTCGTTAATATATCGAATATATTAATTTAATTGATTAATTCCAATTTAATCGTTATCTCTCTTTAAATGATATTTTATCCCAGATAAGATATCTCCGCAATTAATCCCAGATTAATTTTCTCTCTCATCAAATTAATCCCAGATTAATTAAAGTGCGAGTCATACGTCATCGGTGAATCTTCGGGAAGCGACCCATGATATCCCCAGATATGTTGGCAGAAAATACGATTATCGGACTATCCGAACACGTACGTACCAAGTACGACGTTTTACCGATTTACAAGACAAGGTTGGCTTCTAGCAAAGCGCCATGCCTACCCAATTCTCCAGAAACATGCTTACAGGAATAAGCGATCTATATCAGGCGTAGTATACGTAGTATTGTGTATGTCGATCCAGTATTAGATGATAACGTGCTAGGCCTGGGGCTGGAATTGTGTCTTCCCCGTACGAAGCACATGCCGGATGTCTGGTAACTAGTCTCTATAATCGGATATACATGACATTGTCATAATATCCCGATAACTGCAGCATTTAAGAGAACCAATCCCGTATCCTACGTGACCATCATCTCCACTATGACTGGAGTGATACTTTCGTCTTGACATCACACCCAACACACAACGATTCTCAATGTACCCAGAAGAGGCGTACACAGAAACTGGTTAAAGCCCTGGACGACCAAAACCAAAGTATATTGATTATCGTAAGTATTAGCGGTGCAAGTCTCAGGTTAAGACCAAATACATCTACCATCATTTCGGACTTCCATAGACACATAGTCATACTACCAATGGAATTCCGAGGGGGTCTATCCAGAGCGAAGCTGTTTTCCGTACCATCGGTAAAACACAACCTCCTATTACACTTGCATGAGTATCCTATACCCAAATATATGAGAACTATGTCGTTGTGCCCTCACAACGCGCACAAGTGTAATACTAGTCTCTTACGTATTTTATCGATGTCTAATCTCGATAATACTCTGACTAGGGATATTTAATGATTTATCCTTCGTGGATTGATACTGTCTCATATCATTCTCAATCCAGGAACAAATCACAGCTACCTTCTATCATTTATATATCTTGGTGATCTAATCACAATTGATAAGAGTGCAATCTCCTTTGTCACATAGTTAATTTGTACAACAACACCATGATCTGTACAAATAGTGACGCTATGGGTCATAATTGTCCAACAATCTCCCACTTGGCCTATAGCCAGTCACTCGAGTGTCTTACACCCGAACTATGTATGGTTGGCTCAAATTGCTGAGAAAATGCTTTCGTCAGCGGATTTACATGATTATCGTCTGATGCGATTTATTCGATCATCACATCGCCACGATGTATAATCTGAACGAATCAGATGAATAGTCGAAGTATTTATCTAGATCGTTGATGAGACCATTAATTCATTAGCCTGTACTGACGCCTAGCTCAGCTGCTAACAGAATTATATCTAATCTAATTAGATTTGTTATTGACCCAAATGGCTTCTATTGCTGCCTCAGCTGCAGCAATAACCCGCATTTGTTGTTTATTCAGTAACAGTATCTTGCTTGGAAGATTTCCATCTCACTGTTCCATTATTCAAATTGTATAGTACCGTTTGTGACTTATAGTCATTTTTATCGGTTTGGAAACTTGCAGTAGTGATCCCAGTCACTTCAAGTTCTCCTTCTCCACAGATTAAGACAGCATCCTTAGATCTCTAAGATACTAACAGATGTTCTTAACATCAATCCAGTGACTATCACTTGGATTGGCCTGTTTGTGAATCCATATGCTCAAAGCGTATGAGACACCAGGTCGCGTACATTTTTCAATGTACGAGTTCTCGGAGAGTTTTCTGAAAGCCAAGCTTTCACCGATTGTTATTTTATGGGAATATCATTTCCAAGAAATGACATATTATCATTATTTATAGGACATTATTGTCAGTGCGCTCCCACTAACCTCCTTATATACACAAGAATCATTTCGTTTTGAATTAAATCTTAAACTATTATGATTACATCAAAACGATAATTCCAAGAACCTAATGCTTGCTTCAATCCAAACATGGATCGAATAACCTGCAAACCTCGTTTGCTTGTTATGGTACGACAAAACCGACAGGATGTTGTAAACATCCTCCGAAAGGTTTCCTTTTTAGGAAAGCGATTTTCCCGTTAAGCTGACATATTTCATAAATGAAACATGCAGCATTAGCAAGCATTATCCAAATGGATTTACCATGGCAACATGTAAAAGGTTGAATCGTAATCAACACAATGTTGATAACGATACCTTTCCGCTACAAGCCTAGCTTTGTACGTTGGTATGTTGCCTTCCATGTATGTCTTCCTTGAAGACTAATATAGTACCAATAGGCACAATGCCTTGCAGTACATCAACTAGTATCCAAACATAGTTGATATACATGGAATCCATTTCGGATATCATGGCACTTTGCCATAAAAGGGAGTCGACACCTTGTATCACTTCCTCATACGTAGTCAGTTGGTATACCTCAATAAGATTGACATCTTTATGAGGTGAGATCAGAAACCCATACCCCAGGTTGTTTTCTGACTCTCTCTGACTTACGCGGTTCTTGTGTATTCGAAGATTAATGGAATAGTTACATCCTTGATGAACTATTAGTGTTCCATTAGGAATCGGTGCCAGGAATAGTATCACTCCGATTTTCATCGAGTCTTACTTTCCTCTCACTTACCACTGCATATCGGTATTCCTCTTAAGAAAACCGCATGGCGAGCAACAATTAAATTGTTCTCTTGTGAGTTGTATAAGTACTATACTTATGGTTTCCCTTCGATAACCTACAATTGGCACTTATCCAATTTGGGTTCTAGTTTGGTATCATCCAAACATATGCCTAGCATACCCAAATTTTCAGGATTGAGAAACCCGGTTTCTTTCCTGTTCATATCTAATATGACATCTAATGTGCTTATCTCAATATCATCTTTATATAATAAATCACTTTAGTGTTCTAGAATATAAAGGTAAACCCACAGTGGGTTAAACACTGATATAGAGATAATGTTTCTAGTCAAACTAGTTACATTATAACAGTTTCTAAATTTAGGTACACACCCGAGGGTAGTTCCTAAAATTAGGTATCTACGGTTAAAACAACGACTTTCGTCCGATTTTCAATCCGCAGATTAATCTCAACTGAAGTCAGTAGTCTGTTCATAGCAGATTCTGAACATCAGTATATATATTTTATGTTCCACACTAAGTATTTAAAATCTAATTTTAACACTAGTAGTGAACATAATGTTGACAAACATATTTAAAGTCAGAGCCTTGCTCGTCTTCAATACCTTCATGTCTGCCTTGTCCAAATGGCAGTCACGCTTCCGCGATCCCGTTTGCCATATTTTGGGATATGTCTTTTATCTTCCCAGAAGATTATAATGATTTTTCCTTTGCCATTTTCAACACTCCAGAAGCTTTTGGCCAAGCCTTGGGATTCTAGAATATCGAAGTAAGGTGCGCCTTGCGCTACTTGCCTAATTGCAAAGTTTGACTTTATCTCATTTAGAATAGTCATTAACTCTCCAAGAGTTATTCATTGCAATTTAGTACTTCTAAAATCTAAGTATAGATTTATGAAGATCCTTCAATTTCAATATCATACTTTAAGGATCTAACCCTTAGTTCTGACAAAGAAATTAAGGAGTCTACTGCGACAAGCTTAATGGATTAAGCACTTAAGTTATCATTACATAAATCTTCCAAAGATTATGCTCTACTATTTGCTTAACTCCGGGCTTAGTCCTAATATGTTATTTTATCAAATAAAGTAACTTATTAGTTTCCAGGGCCATCCTGAAATTTAATTCCCAATTTGAAAAATTAAACCATTTAAATACATTTTCCTTAGGATTATGTTTTAAATGTCAATCTTTCAATTTTATCTTGATTCTAATAGTCCAACTATTTAATCAACTATAATTAAATTAGTTTGAATACAGTCCAACTATAATTAAAACAACATTTAAATATTAGTCCAACTAACATTTAATATATTTGACGAATGATATTTGTTTGAGCGCGTATGGCAAGTAATTAAACGAATATTGAAAGTTTAATTCTTGCCTCCCACTATTTTTCGGCGAGCCTCTAACCCTCTGTCGAGTACTCGGGAAACCGTGTTTCCTAGTGAGCTAGGATCTCGTTAAATATCACACAATCTTGACTTTGGCCAACAAATTGTATGATAATTAACTAGGTAGATCTCTAAGATCAATTAGATCCAATCCAATTCCTAGATCCAGTAGGGGGACATCCAAGTCCGAAACATATATCTTATATATGCCAATATATCTAATATATTACCTAACCTTTTTCCTCTGAATCAACTAAGCTTTGGCTTTGGCACAACAAACTTAGTGATCCCAGTCAAGCGTGACCCATTGATCATGGAAAACTTCGTAATCAATGTCGATGGACAAGAAGTGGTCTTGACTTTGGCCAACAAACCACAACTTGGACAAGAAACCAATATGGAACAAAGCCTTCGTGATTCAAACACATCCTCGACGGACAAAGGCCGTGACTTTGGCCAACAAGCTAATGCCAGTCTTGGATCTTGAGTAAGAATCACTCAATGGAATGAAAAACGCTTAATATTTTGCGAGGGTTTTTCGAGTGCAAATTGGCAACCAATTTATTATCTTTGTTAAGGTCTCATCATCATACACCCTTAAACATGCATTCTAAACACATAATAAAGCGCATATAATAAAATAATAATGATATGCGGATGGATACTTAACACATTGATCCTAGATCAAATCTCTCACTTTCTCTCTCCCGCTAGCACATGTATTTACTTCTACCCGTTACACTACACTTCTAAAGAAACCTCATTTACATTGAGGGGAATAGGTGAGAAGAGAATACAAAGAATAAGGAGGTGATAAGGCTGGACACGCAGGTCCAATTAATAAATCAAATTTATTACAACAATTTCTAAAATTGCCCCACCATCTAATATCCATCCGATATACATTATTCATGCATCGCAACCATGTATTCACACAAGCATGTTATCAATCAATCTAATCAAATTAATTAATCTGATAATTAGTGACCATCCAATGTTCAAACAACGATTTGTTTTGCGCGAGTCAAACCCGTTTTGTGAATAAGTACTCAAAGTACGAATTCTCGAATTAAATTAAACTACAAAATTAAACCCAATTCAATTTGTATTTAATACTAATTCACCATTTAATTCAAAATTAAACACTACACTTTATTTGACAAACCTTTACGACTTAAATTCCAAATTTAATCGTTACGGGTCTCAAAACCCGATTAACGTCCAACGTCAATTTAATTAAAGTCCAATGGGCTTTTAATTAATTTCTTTAAGGCGTGGACTTTTGGTCAACTCGGGTCAAACCCAATAACCAAAGTCCAATCCGAGAGTTACCCCATAAGCTGGAAATCAATTTAGGCCCATTAGGCCCAATTAAACTTTAAAGGTCCATTAGTCGCATTTGGGCTTTATGGATGCGGTTTTGGGCCCAATTGGATCCAACCAATTTAGCCTAAACCCATCTTGGTACAACCAAGCCAAATAAGCCTATTTACAACATAACAAGCCAAAATCCAATTTTAAGCCCAACTAATTTAATTCAAAATTCCAAATTTCTCAATTAAATTACCTAAAGTGTATTACACAATTAATTACCCAAATCAATATTTCCAAAATACAAATTTTTCTAATTAATCATGCTTATTAACATTAAATCATGTCCAACATAATTTAATCAAAAATCAAACCCAATTACATGCTTCTCATGTCTCGGCCAAGGAGGGGATTTCATGTCCAAATCAAATTCAATCCAATTAAATCCAATTCAACATTAAATCAATATTCCCAACATGATTCCAACTCATCCAATGAATCAAAAAATCAAAATCCAAGACATTTAGGGCTTATATGTATTCGGCCAAGCCAAACCAAAAGGGGAAAAATGATCCCATCATAATTTCTTCAAATTGATCCAATCAATCCTCAATAAAACATGTTTTAAGCATACTCAAACATCCAATTTAATTAAATCATGCTCAAACACATTTTACCCAAATTTTAACCCTAAGTCATTTTCATGCTCAACCTTACTCTGATACCATTGTTGGATTCTCTAAGCATCCCAAGATCATTTCAAGCATTGAAAATACATGTGAATACAATCAAAGAGTTGCGGAATACTCACAATGATCGGTTGAGACGATGCGGTGGACAACAAAAACTTTCTGCCCTCTCCTCCAAGTCACGGCAGTGGCAGTTTTTTGATCTTCATTTTCGGCCATGGATGGGTGAATCAAGCTCCAAGCTTTCTTGTTTAATCATTCCATGCACACGGGTGGGTTTCCCTATCACCTACGGACGACTCCGGAGTGTGCTAGCACCAAGATTTTGCAACAAAATCACTCATTTTCTTCTCTTACTGCTCTCGGTTTTGGACCAGAAAAGAAGAAGGCAGCAGCCCCTTTTGGGCGTGAATGAGGAAGAAGATAGGTGAAAGAGAGAGATCTTAAAGTGTTGTTTTTAATTTTTTTTATATCAAATACCAAAAATTAAAAGTCAAATACCATTAAAATAATGATATATTTTTTTCAACCTTTCAAAAAGATTTTCAACAACTTCTATCAACTCACATCAATCAATCAATCAATGTGACAAGTTGTCACATCACTCAAAGTGACAAATGATTTGACGCTTGATGCGACTAGCGATTTGACGCTTGATTTGACTTACGTGCCGCACTCGAATTCGAAATGCGAATACGCTCGCAAACAATCCCGGGTTCGGGTTCGCTAATTCCAAATTAACGAATTTTCCTTTGCGACGTAATTAAATGATTATGCCTAGCGAAATCACTATTCACGTCGCTAACGAATTAATTCTAAATTAATTCGTTCGCCCGAATTAAAATCTAATTTCAGTTCCGCGTCGAAATCCAATTTCGTTTAATATATCAAATATATTAATTTAATTGATTAATTCCAAATTAATCGTTATCTCTCTTTAAATGATATTTTATCCCAGATAAAATATCTCCGCAATTAATCCCAGATTAATTTTCTCTCTCATCAAATTAATCCCAGATTAATTAAAGTGCGAGTCATACGTCATCGGTGAATCTTCGGGAAGTGACCCATGAGATCCCCAGATATGTTGGCAGTAAATACGATTGTCGGAGTATCCGAACACGTACGTACCAAGTACGACGTTTTACAGATTTACAAGACAATGTTGGCTTCTAGCAAAGCGCCATGCCTACCCAATTCTCCGGAATAAGCGATCTATATCAGGCGTAGTATACGTAGTATTGTGTATGTCGATCCAGTATCAGATGATCACGTGCTAGGCCTGGAGCTGGAATTATGTCTGCCCCGTACGAAGCACATGTCGGATGTCTGGTAACTAGTCTCTATAATCGGATATACATGACCTTGTCATAATATCCCGATAGCTGCAGCATTTAAGAGAACCAGTCTCGTATCCTACGTGACCATCATCTCCACTATGACTGGAGTGATACTTCCATCTTGACATCACACCCAACACCCAACACACTACGATTCTCAATATACCCAGAAGAGGCGTACACAGAATCGGTTAAAGCCTGGACGACCAAAACCATAGTATATTGATTGTCGTAAGTATTAGCGGTGCAAGTCTCAAGTTAAGACCAAATACACCTACCCTGATTCCGGACTTCCATAGACACATAGTCATACTACCAATGGAATTCTGAGGGGGTCTATCCAGAGCGAAGCTGTTTTCTGTACCATCGGTAAAACACAACCTCCTATTACACTTGCATGAGTATCCTATACCCAAATATATGAGAACTATACCGTTATGCCCTCACAACGCGCACAAGTGTAATACTAGTCTTTTACGTATTTATCGATGTCAAATCTCGATAATACTCTGACTAGGGATATTTAATGATTTATCCTTCGTGGACTGATACTGTCTCATATCATTCTCAATCCAGGAAGAAATCATATGGACCTCCTATCATTTATATATCTTGGTGATCTAATCACAAATGATAAGAGTGCAATCTCCTTTGTCACATAGTTAATTTGTACAACAACACCATGATCTGTACAAATAGTGATGTTATGGGTCATAATTGTCCAACATTATCTAGAGTGGGAATGTAAGCTCGAGCTTCTTTTTGACTGTCATAATTATTCAGAGCTTAAGAAGGTTAAGTTGGCGGTTATTGAATTTACCGATTATGCACTTGTCTGGTGGGATCAAATGATGATCAACATTCGGAGGCATAGGGAGCGACCGATCACTACTGGGCAGAATTGAAAATAGTTATGAGAAAGCGGTTTTTACCGAATCATTACTATCGAGATTTGTATCATAAACTTCAGAATCTTACACAGGGGTTTCGGAGTGTCGAAGACTACCATAAGGAAATGGAAATTGCAATGATTCGGCCAATGTCGAGGAGGACCGAGAGGCGACTATGGCCTGATTTCTCAGTGGGTTGAATAGGGAGATTGCGAATGTAGTGGAACTGCAACATTACATGGAGTTAGAGGACATGGTACATATGGCAATGAAAGTGGAATGCCAACTCAAGCGAAAAAGTGCAATCAGGGGAAATTCGGGTCCAACCAATACATGGAAGCCGAAATGGGGAGATAATGACAGAGATGGCACCACATCTAGGTTTAGATCAGAGGCCTCAAAGCCAAGGGAAGATACCACCACCAAGCCCAAATCAAAATTCGAGACCCCACCAAATAGGAGTCGTGACTAGGGATGGCAATTTTACCCACAAACCCGCAAACCCGCAAAAACCCTCCCGCAATGGGTAGGATTTGGTAAATATATTAGTGGGTACGGTGTAGGTTTGGTAATTTAAAGTAGAACCCGCTGCGGGTGCGGTGCGGGTTTGGTATTTAAGAAAAAAATACGGGTATCCATATACCCGCAATATTATTTTTTATTAATTAATATTTTTAGGACAATATAAAAAAACCTTCATATAAAAACAACTAACAAAACCTAAACCTAAAATACTAATCCACAGTTCCACACTCCCACTCAGCCGCAGCCCGCAACCCGCAACCTGCCCAACTGAAGATTTTTTGCATGACTATTATTATTTTTTTTCTAATCACACTTGTTAATAAAATTATAATGCAAAAATTTGGATTAAGTTCACATAATCAGAAACTGGAGATGAGCAAAATAAGCTAGTGTTTGCTGCAACTTCAGTAGCTCTTCATTAAACTTACACCACTTGAGCCTTGTAAGCATCACTTTCATTACACTTAGCAAAAAAAATATGACCAACGGTTGGTGATTACTTTTTAGCTTATTGTCGATTGAATTGGCTAATTTAGATCATTATAATTATGAAGGGAATAACTCGTTTTAATTCTGTTTATATGAAAAAATAAACATATGGTACTGAGTCTTTCATACATTATGTTATTATGTACTGTATATACATACATTGCATGTTGTATATGTCAAATGAAAAATAAATGTGAAAACTACAGCTAGCAATTAAAAATAAATTATTTAATTAAAAAAATTATATTAATAAGAACACAAAGTAATTCAATATTTTAAAAACCCGCAAAATATCCGTTGGGTACCAATGCGGGTTTGGTAATTTATTTTTATATGCGGTACGGGTTTGGTAATGAAAATTAAAACCCGTAACGGGTATGGTGCGGGTTTGGTAATTTATTTACATATACGGGTGCAGGTTTGGTGATGGAAAACCCGCACCATACCCTACCCACTGCTATCCCTAGTCGTGACCTTAAATGTTTCAAATGTTTGGGGAATGGCCATATAGCATCACAGTGCCCTAACAGAAGGACCATGTATATGGGGGGTGATGGTGAGGATGTTCTAGAGGAGGCGTTCGAGTTGAGGTCGCCACTGAAGAAGAAGGGTTTGAGTATACAGCCAATGGGGCGTCCCTTATGACCCGTCGTGCTTTAAATAACCAGGCAAAGGTTGAGGATGATATGGTACAACAGCGAGAGAACATATTCCATACTAGATGCCTGGTCCAGAACAAGGTATGCAGTATGATTATCGACGGGGGCAGTTGTACTAATGTGGCTAGTACAATACTTGTTGATAAGCTGGGTTTGACTTTACTTAAACACCGTAAACCGTATCATTTACAATGGTTGAATAACAGTGGCGAGGTTGAAGTCAATAAACAGGTCTTGGTTAGTTTCACTATTGGTAAATACAAGGATGAGGTGTTGTGTGATGTAGTCTCAATGCAAGCTGGACATCTGTTACTAGGGCGTCCTTGGCAGTTTGATAGGAGAGTGATGAATGATGGGTTTCGCAACATATATTGTTTTGAGAAAGATGGAAAAAAGGTTACACTTGTTCCGTTGACGCCACGGGAAGTCTTTGAAGATCAAATGAAGCTACAGGCTTCCACAGTGCACACACCCGCGGACGAGATCGAGGATGAGATTCAAGGGGATGAGGTTAACAGTTCCAGGGGAGTGAGTGAGAGAAACAGTGAGCATACACAAAATAATGAGAGTGTGGGTAGAATGAAAAATAGTTTCTTTGCTAAAGAGGGAGAATTGAGGAGAGAGTATGCCAGGAATAAAGTGATGATCCTTCTCCTTTATAGAGAAACTCTTCTGAGTTCTGATGACACTAACCAAGTTTTGCCTAGTGTGTTTACTTCTTTATTGCAGGATTATAATGATGTGTTTGCAAAGGAGATCCCTCATGGTTTACCACCAATTCTTGGTATTGAGCATCAGATCGATTTCATCCCAGGGGCGGTCATTCCTAACCGACTAGCTTATCGCAGCAACCCTGAGGAAACTAAGGAGCTCCAAAAGTAAGTGGAGGAGTTGATGAGCAAAGGGTACGTACGAGAGAGCATGAGTCAGTGCGCAGTTCCAGTTCTGTTAGTCCCAAAGGAAGATGGTACATGGAGAATGTGCGTGGATTGTCGAGCAGTCAATAATATCACTGTAAAGTATCACCACTTTATCCCTAGATTAATGATATGTTGGATGAATTATATGGCTCTTGTATTTTTTTCAAAAATTGACCTAAAAGTGGGTATTATCAAATTAGGATGCAGGAAGGGGATGAATGTAAGACTGCCTTTAAAACAAAATATGGGTTATATGAGTGACTTGTGATGCCATTTGGGCTTACAAATTCCCCCAGCACCTTTATGCGTCTAATGAATCATGTTTTGTGTGCCTTTTTGGGTAAATTTGTAGTCGTATATTTTGATGATATTTTAGCGTACATCAAGAATTTAGAAGAGTATATAGGACATGTGCAAGCTGTGTTTGATGTTTTGAGGAAAGCATTATTGTATTCTAACCTAAAAAAAATGTGATTTTTGCATGGAAAAAGTGATATTTCTAGGGTATGTCATGAGTTCTCAAGGCATTGAGGTTGATGAAAACAAGGTCAAGGTCATTCGTGAGTGGCCTACACCTAAGAGCATCAGTGAGGTTAGAAGTTTCCATGGACTAGCCAGTTTCTATTGGAGGTTTGTAAACGACTTTAGCACTATCGCTGCACCACTTACTGAAGTCGTAAAGAAAAATACTGGTTTCCATTGGGGGGAGGAACAAGAGAATGCCTTTAAACTTCTTAAAGATCGATTATGTTCTACTAATGTTTTAGCCTTACCTAACTTTAACCAAACTTTCGAGATTGAGTGTGATGCTTCAGGTGTCGGTATTGGGGCAGTACTTATGTAGGAACGACGTCCTATAGCTTTCTTCAGTGAAAAGCTCAATGGTGCAGCGCTGCGTTACCCAACTTACGACAAAGAGTTTTATGCCCTAGTCAAATGGCTGGAAACTTGGCATCATTACCTCTGGCCAAAAGAGTTCATGATTCACACTGACCATGAATCTCTGCTGCATATAGAGAGTCAAGGAAAACTTAACAAACAGCATCAAAATGGATGGAGTTCGTGGAGACCTTCCCATATGTCATTCGATATAAGCAAGGTAAGGAGAATTTAGTTGTTGATGCACTTTCACGCAGGTATGTTTTACTTACATCCTTGAGTTCTAAGTTTCTTGGTTTTGACTTTATCAAAGATTTGTATACAAGTGATCATGACTTCTCTGAGATCTACATTGCATGTGACAAAGGTGCTTATGGTAAATTTTACAGACAATATGATTTTTTATTTAAAGAGAATAAATTGTGTGTGCCTAGTTGTTCTATGCGTGAATTATTGGTCCGTGAAGAACATAGTGGGGGTCTTATGGGTCATTTTGGTGTTACGAAAACATTGGATATCTTGCATGCAAATTTTTATTGGCCTAAAATGAAGAAGCATGTCATACGCATTTGTACTGGTTGCATTAGTTGTACGAAAGCAAAATCTAAAGTTCAACCACATGGGCTTTATACACATTTACATGTTCCTCAGGCACCGTGGGTAGATATTTCCATGGACTTTATGTAGGATTACCTAGATCTAGGAAGGACCGAGACTCTATTTTTGTTATAGTTGACCGTTTTAGCAAGATGGCACACTTTATTGCATGTCACAAATCAGACGATGCCACACACATTGCTGACTTATTTTTTAGTGAGGTTGTTCGCTTACATGGAGTTCCTCGGAGTATAGTATCGGACAGGGATGCAGAGTTTTTAAGTCATTTTTGGAAAATTTTATAGGGTAGGCTGGAAACTAAACTGTTATTTTCCACCACTTGTCACCCACTGACTGACGGTCAAACTGAAGTCGTTAACAGGACCATGTTCCAACTATTACGTACTGTAATTTCTAAGAATTTGAAGACATGTGAAGAATGTTTACCTTTCATTGAGTTTGCTTATAATCGTAGTATTCATTCCATTACTTCTTATTCTCCTTTTGAAATTGTGTATGGATTTAACCCACTAACACCTCTGGATTTATTGCCTTTACCCGTTGATGAGAGGGTGAGCCTGGATGGTAAACACAAGGCCGACTTGGTCAAGTCCATACATGAGAAAACAAGAAAACACATTGAGAAGAAGAATGAACAATATGCCTTGCATGCCAATAAGGGTAGACGTCGTGTCTCTTTCGAACCCGGTAATTGGGTTTGGGTAAACATGCGAAAAGAGCACTTCCCAAAGCAACAACAATCCAAACTCCAACCTAGAGGCGATGGCCCGTTTCAGATTCTTGAGTAAATCAATGAAAATGCCTACAAATTGGATTTTTCACGTGAGTATAATGTTTATGCGTCATTTAATGTTTCTGATATTTCTTTGTTTGATGTAGATTCGAGGTCGAATCCTTTCGAGGAGAGGGGGAATGATGAGGCCCAGGATGTAGCCGCCCAGGATGCAGCCTATGATGGACGAACCGCCACAGTACAAGTTCCAGATTGTCCAATCACGTGGTCTCGAGCTAAGAAGATCCATAAAGCTATGCATGGATTCATACAAAAGATGATATCTGACTATTCCTGTACTTCTACTTCATTAAGTATGGGCTTGACGCTGGACGAACCTAAGATGGTGAATCTCATTCAGGCCGCGGAGCAACGAGTTATTTAGGCCTATTATGGTTATTTGGCATTTTTTATTCTTTTATTTAGGGGTTGACTTTTGTTTTATTTCGGCCCGTTATTTACGTTTGACTATTTTCCTTAGATTATTATTTTATGTTTGGGAATTAGGTTAAGCGTGCAAGGGTTTGTACGTGGGGATAACTTAGCTTAGTTTTAGGATACACGCCTATTGGTGTGTGGGTAGTTTCGTTTTATCCTTGTGGGTTAGGGTTTTGGTTGCAGCCTCCTTATAAAAGGCTAACTCTTTGGTTATGTTTGACAACTCTCTTTTCAATAAAATATTTTATCAATTCGTGAGCACTGAGATCCTCAATTTTTTCTCACTGGTTTTGGCTTATCAAGGGACTGCTAACCCTTTGTGGCGCCCCTATTAGCACTCTAGGTTTCTGTTACTTGTTCTTCAGAGGTTTAGAGTTTTTATCCGAACTGTCTTGGTATTTCTTGGGAACGATTTCAATCTTGTGTGGGTTTGTCTAGCTCCGCTCCAGGCAGGTTCTCATCAGTTGGTATCAGAGCAAAGGTTCCAAGGTCAGTTCACATATCTGTTCTAATTTTTTTTCGTTCATTATATTATCGCGTGTGTTTCTTTCATGCATTTGTTTTTCCTGCGTTTTATTTTGTTATCTTATATCTCCCTTGTTTCTTCTATTACCTGTGTTGTTTTTACGTCTGTTTTGCATCTGTTGGTCTCTGCGTTGTGGGTATTTCTTTTTCTCTTAAACTGCGTGTGTGCGATTTGTGTAACCTAGGACCCCAAACTCCTTGCAGCAGTAGGTAAAACTTGTTGAGATTTTGGAAAATAAGATAACAAAATAAAATGCAGGAAACAAACATAGGAAAAACAAACGCAGGAAAGAAACACACGCGATAATATAATGAACGAAAAAAAAAATAAGAACAGATATGTGAACTGACATTGGAATCTTTGATTTGATACCAACTGATGAGAGCCTGCCTGGAGCGGAGCCAGACAAACCCACACAAGATTGAAATCGTTCCCAAGAAATACCAAGACAAGTCGGATAAAAACTCTAAACCTCTGAAGAACAAGCAACATAAACCTAGAGTGCTAATAGGGGCGCCACAAAGGGTTAGCGGTCCTTTGATAAGCCAAAACCAGTGAGAACAAATTGAGGATCTCAATGCTCACGAATTGATAAAATATTTTATTGAAAAGAGAGTTGTCAAACATAACCAAAGGTTTAACCTTTTATAAGGAGGCTGCAACCAAAACCCTAACCCACAAGGATAAAATGAAACTACCCACACACCAACATGCGTGTATCCTAAAACTAAGCTAAGTTATCCACACGTGCAAACCCTTGCACGCTTAGCCTAATTCCCAAACATAAAATAATAATCTAAAGAAAATAGTCAAACGTAAATAACAGGCCGAAATAAAACAAAAGTCAAGCCCTAAATAAAAGAATATCAAATGCCAAATGACTATAATAGGCCTAAATAACTCGTTCCTCCGCGGCCTGAATAAGATTCACCATCTTAGGTTCGTTCAAAGTCAAGCCATACTCAATGAAGTAGAAGTACGGGAATAGTAAGATACCATCTTCTGTATGAATCCATGCATAACTTCCTGGATCTTCTTAGCTCGAGACCTCGTGATTGGACCTTATGGAACTTGTACTGTGGCGGTCCGTCCATCATGGGCTGCATCCTGGGCGGCTGCATCTATTCAAGTTATTTGGCAATGAAGGGGTCGAAAATATACAAGCGAAGGCCTCATAGAGGGGGGTTAATGATAATGTTTATTTTAGAGTGGGCCAACTGTTAGGAGCCATAAGTTTTAATATTGGTGTTTATTCTAGAGTGGGCCAAATGTTAGGGGCCCGAGATTTTATTTGTAATAAGGATTATTACCTAGGGTTATTTCTCATTTTTTAACATATTACAATTAGGGCTTCCATTGTACTATTTAAACAAGCTTTTCATTAATAAAATGCATGAATGTTTTAACCAAAAAAAATTAATATTGCCGTCAGACACATTGGTGGTAAGGCCGTGATGGCTAACTATGGAAGGATGGATTCTCTTCAAAAACTTATCAAAGGAGTTGTTGTCCTTTGTGGAATTTCAAGCAATTAGGGGTTTGTGAGGCTTTGTTCTTTACGGGTTTCTAATCTCCAAACATCGTTATGCTTTCCTGGGCGCTCATAACAATCCTTTGTGGGTTTCACGGGCTTTGTTCCCGTGGGGTTCACAAGAGTTGCGTGGATAAAAAGCTTTTGTGGGTTTGTCTGGCTTTGCTCCAGGCAGGTTTTCATCAGTTGGTATTCAGAGCTTTGGTTGCAGAGCAGGTTATATCTTATAGTTTGTATCTTTTTAATTTTTTATGATTTTTTTTCTTTGAGTCATGATTCTGTTAATTTTTTTCTTTTCTTTGAGTCCAGTTTATGTTAATTTTTTTTCTTTTCTTTGAGTCATGCTTCTGTTAATTTTTTCCTTTTCTTTGAGTTCTGTATCTGTTAATTTTTTTTTTCTTTTCTTTAAGTCATGTTTCTGTTAATTTTTTCTTTTCTTTCAGTCATGTTGCTATTAATTTTTTTTTCTTTGAGTCATGTTTCTGTTAATTTTTTTTTCTTTGAGTCATGTTTTTGTTAATTTTTTTTCTTTTCTTTTCTTTCTTTTTCTTTTTGTTGGTTTCTACTATAGTCCCAAGATCATTCAAGCATAGAAAAACATGTGAATACATTAAAAAAGTATGGCGGAATCATACTTACAATGAGCGGATTATGGATGCGTCAAGTTCAAAAATTCCTCCTCATTGTCCTTGTAGAAATCACGGCCAAGGTGGTCTATTGTTGAAGATGAACAAGCTCCAAGCTTTGTCTTTGATTCCAAGCTTTTGGGATGGTTTCCCTATCACCTTGTTTGATTCTTGTGAGTGTTAGCTCTTGGAAAATTTTGCAATAAAATTCACCTTCTTCCTCCTTATGTATTCGGCAAAGAGAAGAAAATTGGGAGAGTTCAATTTTGTGAGATTTGCGTGAATGAGAGAGAGAGAGAATGTGTGTTGACTTATCAATTTTGATTTCAAAAATCAAATAAATGATTTACCAAAATTTTGGTAAAAGACTTACACAAGCCATCATCAATACAAAGTGTGTAAGGCAAGTCATCATCATTGTTACCAAAACCGATCACTCAAAGTGACAAGTGATGTGACTTGTGGGCCCTACTTGATTCGAAATCCGAGTGGGCCCGCAAACACTCACGGGCTCGAGTTCGCTAATTCCGAATAAACGAACTTTCCGTTGCGACGTAATTAAATTAAATTTAATTAAATAATAATGCCAGGCAAAATGACTATTCACATCGCTAGCGAATTAATTCTAAATTAATTCGTTAGCCCGAATTAAAATCCAATTTTAATTCCGCGTCGAAATCTAATTTCGTTTAATATATCGAATATATTATTTTATCGATTAATTCCAAATTAATCGTTCTTTCTCTTCAAATAGTATTTTATCCCAGATAAAATCTATCCGTAATTAATCCCTGATTAATTATGCTTGAATCATACGTCATCGGTGAATCTTCGGGAAGCGACCCAAGAAATCCATAGATATGTTGGCAGTAAATCCGGTCGTCGGACTATCCGAACACATACGTACCTCGTACTACGTTTTTACCGATTTACGAGACATGGTTTGCTTCTAGCAAAGCACCGTGCCTACCCAATTCTCCAGAAATATTCTTAATGGAATATATAATCTATATCAGGCGTAGTATACTTAGTATTGCGTATAGCGATCCAGTATCGGATGTTACATGCAAGGCCTGGGGCTGGAATAGTGTCTGCCCCGTACGAAGCATATATCGGATTACTAGCAACTAGTCTCTTTAAATCGGATAATCATGACCTTGTCATATTATCACGATGGTTGCAACCATTTAGAGTACCTGTTCTGTATCCCTGCGTGATCATAATCTCCATATGACTGAAGTGATACTTCCTTATTGACATCACACCCAATACACTACGATTCTCAATAAACCCAGAAGAGGCGTACACAGAACCTGTTAAAGTCCTGGACGACCAAAACCAAAGCGTATTGATTGTCGCAAGTACTAGCGATGTAAGTCTCAAGTTAAGACCAAATACATCTACCCTGATGCGGACTCCCATAGACACATAGTCATACTACCAATGGGATTCCGCGAGGTCTATCCAGAGCGAAGCTGTTACCATACCATCGGTAAACACAACCTCCTATCACACTTGCATAAGTATCCAATACTTAAATATATGAGAATTATGTCGTTACGCTTCCATAACACGCACAAGTGCAATACTAGTCTATTCTTCATTATCGATGTCCAGTCTCGATAATACTACGACTAGGGATATTTAATGATTAAACCTTTATGGATTGATACTGTCTCATATCTTATAATCTGGAACTAATCATAAGGACTTTTATCATTTATATATTCAAGTAATCAAATTACAAAATGATAAAATGCAATTTCATTACTACATAATTAATTTGTACAAAAACCACAATGTCTTTAACAAATAGTGACGCTATAGGTCATAATTGTCTAACAATCTCCCACTTGGCCTATAGCCAGTCACTCAAGCATCTAATACCTGAATTATGTACATGTCGCTCAAACTTTTACTGAGGAATAGCTTTCATCAGCGGATCTGCAATGTTGTCATCTGATGCGACCTTCTCGATCTTCACATCGCCATGATGTATGATCTCATGAATCAGATGGAAACGTCGAAGAACATGCTTGGATCGTTGATGAGACCGCGGTTCCTTAGCCTACCCTATAGCCCCGTTATTGTCACAATTTAATGGAACGGGCTCAGCTGCTAACGGAACTACTCCTAATCCAATTAGGAATTTTCGAATGCAAACTGCCTCTTTTGCTGCTTCAGCGGCAGCAATATACTCCACTTCTATTGTTGAATCAGCAACAGTCTCTTGCTTGGAAGATTTCCAGCTTACTGCTCCGTTATTCAAACAAAATATGTACCCGGATTGCGACTTGCAGTCGTCTTTATCGGTTTGGAAACTTGCATCGGTATACCCAGTTACCTCAAGTTCTCCATCTCCATATATTAAGATAGCATCCTTAGTTCGTCTAAGATACTTAAGGATTTTTTTTAACCGCCATCCAGTGACTTTCACCTTGATTGGCCTGATAGCGACTACACATGCTCAAAGCATAGGAGACATCAGGTCTCGTACATATCATGGCATACATGATCGATCCGACTGCCGAGGTGAACGATATCCGACTCATGTTGTCTCTCTCATCTTGAGTTTCAGGACACATGTCCTTAGATGGAGTGACGCCATGTTACACTGGCAACAGTCCCTTCTTGGACTGATCCATGTTGAATCTCTTCAATATTTTGTCAATGTATGTGCTATGGGAGAGACCAAGCAGCTTTCTAGATCTATCCCGGTAGATCTTTATTCCTAGAATAAAGGCTGTTTCTCCCAGATCCTTCATGGAGAATTTTAATGAAAGCCAAGCTTTCACCGATGTTAACATGGGAATGTCATTGCCAATAAGCAATACATTATCAACGTAATGGACAATGAATGTCAGTACGCTCCCACTAACCTTCTTATATACACAAGGATCATCCTCGTTTTGAACGAAATCATATTCTTTTATGATCTCATCAAAACGTTGATTCCAAGAACGCGATGTTTGCTTCAATCCATAGATGGATCGATTTAACTTACAAACCTTGTTTGCAAGTCTTCGTACGCCACAACTGTCAGGCTGTTGCATGTAAACATCCTCCAAAAGGTTTTCGTTAAGGAAAGTTGTTTCGATGTCCATCTGTCATATCTCGTAATCGAAATATGCAGCAATAGCAAGCATTATCTTAATGTATTTAATCATGGCAACATGTGAAAAATTTTCGTCATAATCGACACCATGTCGTTGACGATACCCCTTCGCTACAAGCCTAGCTTTGTACGTTTGTACGTTGCCATCAATGTCAGTCTTCCTCTTGAAGATCCATTTGCAACCAATAGGCTTTACGCCTTCTGGTGCATCAACCAGTGTCGAAACTTGGTTGGTATACATGGAATCCATTTCGAAATTCATGGCATCTTGCCATAAACTGGAGTCGATACCTTGTATCGCTTCCTCATACGTAGCTGGTTCGTCTTCCTCAAAAAGATTAATATCTACATGAGGTGAGATCAGAAACCCATACCTCACAGGTTGTTTCCTGACTCTCTCCGACCTACGCGGTCCTTGTGTAATCGAAGATTGTGGTACAGTCTCATCCCTGATGGACTGTTCATGTTCCGTTAAGGATTCAGAGCCAGGAACAGTATCACTCCAATTTTCATCGAGTTCTACTTTTCTCCCACTTATCACTGCATTTAGGAATTCCTTCTCAAGGAAAACCGCATGTAGAGCAACAAATACTTTGTTCTTTTGTGGGTGATAGAAGTAATATCCTTTGGTTTCCCTAGGATATCCTACAAATAGTCATTTATCCAATTTGGGTTCTAGTTTGGTACCTTCCAAATGTTTGACGTATGCCCAGCAACCCCAAATCTTCAGGAATGAGAAACCCGGTTTCTTTCCTGTTCATATTTCATATCGAGTCTGTTGAACAGACTTTAACGAAACCTTATTCAAAATAAGTATTGCACTGTTCAATGCATATCCCCAGAAGGAAATAGGTAGCTCTGTGCGACTCAGCATAGACCTCACCATGTCTAACAAAGTTCAGTTTCTCCGTTCAGACACACCGTTTAATTACGGTGTTCCGGGAGGAGTCCACTGTGAAAGAATACCATATTCTTTCAACTAATCAGGAAACTCATTGCTCAAGTATTCGCCACCATGGTCTGACCGTAATGTCTTAATACTTTTACCGTTTTGGTTTCTTTTTAGGTCCCAAGATCATAACAAGCATGTTATCAAGTGTGAATACATCAAAGGAGGTAGCAGAATACTCACATCGATCTGTTGAGACGATTTGATGAAGAACAAAATGATTTTCCTTCTTCAAAGTGGCGCCAATGCAGTGCAGTCCACTGCTCACTGTTTTCAGATTTTGAGCTGAGAAATGAAGCTCCAAGCTTCGTCTAACGATTCCCGGCTCGTGGGTGGGTGTAGGACACAGAAACTGACGACGAAGTTCTAGGCTCGCGGCCTAGTTGGGAGTACAAAATAACATGGAGTCGCCACCCCGGTGTGAACCGGGACAAAGATTTAAGGCCGCACTCACCCCTCGCAAGGGAAGACCTCAAACCGTTGGGTTCAGAATGATCCCTTACTTATGTCACTTGTGATGATATGATTTGTGCAATAAACTAACCGAATCTATTCAACATTCATGCTCAAGGGTACTTAGATCTAACATGCTTTCATCCAAATAACTCCACGCAAGATAACACAACGAGCATAATGAACCATTAAACCAAAGTAAACAAATAACCAATTAAACATAAACATAAACTAAACGAAACATCATGCATAAAGAATGAAGAAACGACATGCCTAAATAACACAATCATGCTTTGAAAATTAAATAACATGACTAAATTAACTTATGCTTAAAATAAACGGCCTAGAACTATGACATGCTTAAATACAAGTTTGGATGAGACGAAATACATATCTCTTAAGTGGTACGTGGCGTTGTATCCCGAGTACAAACTACACTACCGTCCATTCGGAGTCAGCTACGGAATTTATGTCCGGGTTTCCATCCGATATACCACAAAAAAGAACACATACCCCGCTCATCCAATAATCACATCATGCCTCAAACGACTCTCATGCGATAATACATTAAAATAAACAAAAATAAACGAAAGGTAAAAAATAAAAAGGTGCCCTCAGGTCTAACCTATTTTGTCGTCCAAAAAAGGGCGTTACACGTCCGTTGGAAGGGTGAATGATCAGCAACTCTTTTGGTTCACTAACTCAATGTTTTCCTCACTGTTTTGTTGTTCGGCTGCTGTTTTTTACTCCGTTTTGCTGCTGTTTTTGTTATATTTTCTAGTGCAGTTTTATGGTAAATTTGGGGGCTGTTCTCGGCAGTTTCGGGGGCTCTTTTGGGCAGTTTCAAAGTGCAGTTTTGGGGACTGTTTTGGTCAGTTTCGGGGTGCAATTTTGGGTAGTTAACGTGCGCTAATGGATGGCTTTTATTTACTGGTTTGTGGACTGTCTTTGGTGGTCTCGTTGTTTATTTGTTTCGGCTAAGGGTTACTTCTCGTGGTCAGCTGCTGATTGTTTGTGTGCGTGATTATTTGTGGCTTTTAGGCTTCTTGTTGCGTAGGGTATGGCTTGTTGTTGCGTAGGGAAGGTGCAAGTGGCGAGTTGATGTGTGAAGTTGGTTAACGTGGCTAGCAGTGTGGGGAAGGATGTACGTGAGGGTGAGGGCTTCTCTGGTGGGTGCAGGTCCTTATGCGTGAAAGGGCAGATGGTGTGCTTGTGAATGAAGGGAAGCTATGGCATGAGACAGAGGTAGTGAGTGGAGGGGCTGGGCAGTGCGTGAGGCCGTGAAGTGAGGGTGCTGAAGGTTTTAAGTGCGTGAATGGAAGGTTTCGTGAGTGACTGTGCGCTGGATCAATTGAGGAGAGGGGTGGAGGTGCTGCGTGGGGGCTATTGGTGGCTGCCGAGTGAAGAGTTAGGGCTGTCGTTTGTTGAACGTGGATGAGGGCTTTTATTTGTGTGTTCGTTGAAGTCAAAGGGCTGTGAGTTATTAGGGTTTATATGTGGGCTGTGTGCGTTTTGTGAGAAAGGAGAGGTTGCCGAGAGATAGGGTTTGTTTGCCGATTTGGAGAGGGTTTCCGAGAGTGTGGTTTAGGGTTATTATTTTGTATTTTCGTAAGAATGAGTCAGTTCCCGTTAGGTAAGGGTGAGGTTAAGGTTGTTTTATAGGCAAGGGGATGGGTTTTACCTTGTTGGGGAAGGAATCAAATTTGTGTATTAATTAGGATACATTTTTAATTTAGTATGTGATAGGGAAAATCTTTTAATTTGAGGAAGTGATTTATGTATTTTAGGAAAGAGATTTAATTTAATTTAGGAATGTGATTTAATTAAATTAGGAATGTGCTTTATTTAAATTAAGAATTTAATTTAATTAGAATTTAATTTAATTTAATTTAAGTTTAATTTAATTGGTTTTAATTTAATTGTATTTTAAATGTTTTAATTATTTAATTTGTGAGATGTGTTTTAATGGGTTTGGTGTGTTTTAAAACAGAGGTACAACAAGCAACCGAAGCTAAACAACTTAGATAAAATCCAACAAAATTTCAATTTTTCCAACTTTACCCTTCCAACGTCTGTTTCCCACGGCTTTCACAACTAAAGAGGTAATGTCTCCATATGAGACTCATCATCGGGCTGATATGCAAAAATGCAATGCCTACAGTCGCCCCCACTTTGATGGGACTTGTGTAGTGTGTGACAATGACAATTCCTATCAAAGTATGTGCAATGCATTTTTACTTACCTGGCTCGCCAGCTGTCACCTGGTCTGCCTGCTGCTTTGAACTAAGTTGATATGGTGGCGAGGTGCCTCGACATCTGGGCTTTGTTCCGAACCACCGAATGTGAACTGTGATGATGATGCAGTGGGCCCTCGACCCTGGGACACATCCCGAAACTGCAACCGACAACATGGGAACCTCGACCCTGGGCACGCATCTCGACCCAATACCGCTGACAATAGGGACCTCGCCCTGAATATGATGATGTAGTGGGCACCTCGACCCTGGGTACGCATCACGACCCGGAACTACAAACGACAACGGGGGCACGCATCTCGACCCTGGGCACGCATCTCGACCCAATACCGCTGACAATAGGGACCTCTCCCTGAATATGATGATGTAGTGGGCACCTCGATCATGGGTACACATCTCGACCTGGAACTACAAACGACAACGGGGGCACGCATCTCGACTCTGGGCACGCATCTCGACCCAATACCGTTGACAATAGGGACCTCGCCCTGAATATGATGATGTAGTGGGTACCTCGACCCTGGGTACACATCTCGACCCGAAACTACAAACGACAATGGGGGCACGCATCTCGACCCAATACCGCTGACAATAGGGACATCGCCTTGAATATGATGATGTAGTGGGCACCTCGACCCTGGGTACACATCTCGACCCGGAACTACAAACGACAACGGGGGCACGCATCTCGACCCTTGGCACGCATCTCGACCCAATACCGCTGACAATCGGGACCTCTCCCTGAATATGATGATGTTGTGGGCACCTCGACCCTGGGTACGTATCTCGACCCGGAACTACAAACGACAACGGGGGCACGCATCTCGACCCAATATCGCTGACAATAGGGACCTCGCACTGAATATGATGATGTAGTGGGCACCTCGACCCTGGGTACGCATCTCGACCCGGAACTACAAACGACAACGGGGGCACGTATCTCGACCCTGGGCACGCATCTCGAGCCAATACTGCTGACAATAGGGACCTCGCCCTCGAACTGATAATGATGTGGGCCTCGCCCCCAGAGTGATGTGGTGTGATGAGGTCCATTCTCGAACCGTCACCGGATGTGGTCCATTCCCGAACCGATCTCCATTCCCGGAGTGTGACTGTGATATGGTGTAATGAGGTCCATTCCCGAATCGTCACTGGATGTGGTCCATTCCCGAACCGATCTCCATTCCCGGAGTGTGACTGTGATATGGTGTGATGAGGTCCATTCCTGAACCCTCACCGTGACGTGGTCCATTCCCGAACCGATCTCCATTCCCGGAGTGTTATTGTGATGTGGCGTGATGAAGTCCATTCCCGAACTGTCACCGTGCTGTGTTCCATTCCCGAACCGTTGATGTGCTGTGGTCCATTCCTGAAACGTTGATGTGTTGTGGTGTGATAAAGTCCATTCCCGAACTGTCACCGTGTGGTGGTCCATTCCCGAACCGATCTTCATTCCCGGAGTGCCATTCCCGGTGTGCTCATTCCCGAGTTGTCCGTTCTCGGACTGTCCATTCTCGGACTAAATCTCCATTCTCAGAGTGTCATTCCCGGCGTGCCATTCTCGGCGTGCTCATTCCCGAGTTGTCCATTCCTGGACTAAATCTCCATTCTCGGAGTGCCATTCCCGGCGTGCCATTCTCGGCGTGCTCATTCTCGAGCTGTCCATTCCCGGACTATATCTCCATTCTCGGAGTGCCATTCTCGGCAGAACTGATATGATGTGATGTGGGCCTCGCCCCCAGAATGCCATGCCCGGCAGAAACTGATATGATGATATGTGGGCCTTCCCTCCAGAATGCCATACCCGGTAGAAACAGATCTGATGCTATGTGGGCCTCACCCCCAGAATGCTATATCAGGCAGAACAGATCTGATGTCTTCATACTCGGGGTGTCGTACCTGGCTGATCTAATATCTCCATTCATAGAGTGCCGTACCTGGCAAAACTGATACTGATGTCTCCATACCCGGAGTGCCATACCCGGCAAAACTGATGCTGATAATGATGTGGACCTCGCCCCCAGAGTGCCATACCCGGCAAGACTGATACTGAACTAATGTGGGTCTCGCCCCCAGAGTTCCATACCCGGCAGAACTAATACTGAACCAATGTGGGCCTCGCCCCCAGAATGCCATACCCGGCAAGCTTGCTATTGATGCTGATGAAAATGTGGGCCTCGCCCCCAGAGTGCCATACCCGGCAAAACTGATGCTGATAATAATGTGGGCCTTGCCCTATGATTCATTCCTGGATTCATTCCAAAACTCTGACAGCGTGGGCCTCGGCCCTAGGATTCATTCTCAGATTCTTTCCAAATTTGACAACATGGGCCTCGGCCCTCGGATTCATTCCCTAGGTTCATTCCAAATTCTGACAACGTGGGCCTCGGTGTGGGCTTCGCCCCTTGGGATTCATTCCAAAACTCTGACAGCGTGGGCCTCAGCCCTAGGATTCATTCTCGGATTCTTTCTAAATTTTGCCGACGTGGGCCTCGGCCCTCGGCTCTCGGATTCATTCCCTAGGTTCATTCCAAATTCTGAAAACGTGGGCCTCGACCCTAAGATTCATTCCCGATGCTGCTGACAATGTGGGCTTCGCCCCCTGGGATTCATTCCCTAAACTGCTGATAAAGTGGGCCTCGACCCTGAGTTGATACTCATGTGGGCCTCGCCCCAAACTGATACTGATGTGGGACTCGCCCCCAGACTGAAACTGATGTGGGCCTTGCCCAAAAACTGATACTGATGTGGGCCTCAACCCCGGGACTCATCCCCAAACGAATACTGATATGGGCCTCGACCCCAAACTGAAACTGATGTGGGCCTCGGCCCTGGGATTCATTCCAAATTCTGACGACATGGGCCTCGGCCCTGGGATTCATTCCAAATTCTAAAGACATGGGCCTCGGCCCTGGGATTCATTCTAAAACTATGCTGATGTGGGCCTCGGCCCTAGGATTCATTCCTGAAATTGATGCTGATGCGGGCTTCGCCCCCGGGACTCATCCCTAAAA
Organism: Zanthoxylum bungeanum; assembly: GCA_019454045.1. Lineage (NCBI taxonomy): Eukaryota > Viridiplantae > Streptophyta > Magnoliopsida > Sapindales > Rutaceae > Zanthoxylum > Zanthoxylum bungeanum. The sequence goes on along the minus strand of SKCR01029568.1, from coordinate 90,974 downwards.
ATGAAACTGATATGGGCCTAAACCCTGGGATTCATTCCCAAAACCACTACTCATATGTTGCTGATTCTGGTTGGCTTGTCTTTGCCGCTTTCTTTTTTTTCTTCTTTGAAACCTGTGAATACAAAACAAACAAACACAAAAAAGAATGCAAAAATACGTTACGTGTATGCATGCATGCATGAATGAATTTCCTATTCCGTGAGGTTAGTCTTCCACCAGTTCTCCAGGTGATTGCTCAGTCTTCTCTCTGGTCTCATTGCTCAATTTCTTGTTATACAACTTATTCACGGGGTGGTAGACTGGTCGCCCCCAGTCTTGATTTAGCTTTCTGCTCTCCGCTGTTTGCACTTGGTTAAGGTGAACCATATGGTGGGGCCTTCCATATCATCATACTATATTACATGCTGTGAAATAGTCCCAATAGTTACACATATTATTGCCCTCAAAGAATGCTCAGTATTGAAACAAGAGAACCTTCAAAACATTCGATGCAACTCAAATCCAAGTATTTGAATAAATGATCTAAGTCAGACTCAAAGTGTGTGTGTGTGTGTAAAGGTTCTTTCACAGCTTAATCCTTAAGTAAGCCAACTCAATGATTTCGTAAAAAATCGGGATCGATGGGTCAAACCAACCTAGATGTCTCAATTATGCCTGCAGCTGCTTTTCCGTGCTCAATGTGGTATGATTTTCTTTCTCTTTTGTCTCTTTCTTTTTCTTTTCATTTTGAACTTATTTTTTTCTTTTCTTTTCTTTTTCTCTTTTTTTTTTTCAACACACCTACCCTTTAAGGTAGCATTTCTCCTCATGGTGGTCCTAATACTCGCCCATGGGTAGCTTCACGCTTATCGATTATAGGTGGTTCAATTCTTTTCTTTAGAGACTTTTCTTTTATTTTTAACCATACCACACATCATTGCACAAGCAAATTAGGATAGACATTTAGGCGAACGGTCATTCACCGACCTACAATTTCTTCAACTAGTCACTTGCTAACTACTCAGGTTTTCACCGCTAAGAACCTATAGTGAAGTGGTTACGAGTCTAATATAGATCAATCACTCAAAGTATCAGATAAAAGCACATCAAGAGTTTATCGTTTCTAAGGTTTCACCTTAAAGCAATCAATTTCATCATCAGACTTATGGCTAACTATCAATGACTAAAAACAAACAACAAATTTTTTTTCTTTTCTTTTTTTTTTTCCTTTTTTTTCTTTTGCTTTTTTTGAAGGCCCACCATGGTCTTTCTATCTTTGCCGTAAAATTTTCTGTTTCTCGGCTTCCTTTTTCCCGATATCCATGTTTGCTAAACTCTTCTTTGACAAGTCTTCTTTTATCCTTAACCCAACGAATATCTATAATGGCTTTTAAGACACGAGGGTTAACATGATGCATGTATGCATGAGATGCATGTGATGTATGAGACACAATATGCATGGGGTTATCAAAAGCATAAAGGGTGGCCCCTATAGGTCATACAACTATGTTCACATATGGGTTTATGACAATGCCTTTGATTGAACTCCCTCAACCCACTATAGAAATGGTCAACTAATGCACAAATTATACACATCACAAGACATGATTTCGGGGCCGATTCTCTATCCCCAGTAGAGTCGCCAGACTGTAGGACACAGAAACTGACGACGAAGTTCTAGGCTCGCGGCCTAGTTAGGAGTACGAAATAACATGGAGTCGCCACCCGGTGTGAACCGGGACAAAGATTTAAGGCCGTACTCACCCCTCGCAAGGGAAGACCTCAAACCGTTGGGTTAGGAATGGTCCCTTACTTATGTCACTTATGATGATATGATTTGTGCAATAAACTAACCGAATCTATTCAACATTCATGCTCAAGGGTACTTAGATCTAACATGCTTTCATCCAAATAACTCCACGCAATATAACACAACGAGCATATTGAACCATTAAAACAAAGTAAACAAATAACTAATTAAACATAAACATATAAACTAAACGAAACATCATGCTAAAGAATGAAAGAAACGACATGCCTAAATAACACAATCATGCTTTGAAATTAAATAAAATGCAAATTAACTCATGCTTAAATAAACGGCCTAGACTATGACATGCTCAAATACAAGTTTGGATGAGACGAAATACATGTCTCTTAAGTGGTACGTGGCGTTGTATCCCGAGTACAAACTGCACTACCGTCCAATCGGAGTCGGATACGGAATTTATGTCCGGGTTCCATCCGATATACCACAAAAAAGAACACATACCCCGCTCATCCAATAATCACATCATGCCTCAAACGACTCTCATGCGATAATACATTAAAATAAACAAAAATAACGAAAGGTAATAAATAAAAAGGTGCCCTCAGGTCTAACCTCTTTTGTCATCCAAGAAAGGGCGTTACACGTCGTTGGAAGGGTGAATGATCCGCAACTCTTTTGGTTCACTAACTCAACGTTTTCCTCGCTGTTTTGCTGTTCGTGCTGCTGTTGTTTTTTACTCCGTTTTTTACTGCTGTTTTTGTTATAATTTCTAGTGCAGTTTTATGGTAAATTGGGGCTGTCTCTCGGCAGTTTCGGGGGCTGTTTTGGGCAGTTTCAAGGTGCAGTTTTGGGGACTATTTTGGTCAGTTTCGGGGTGCTGCAATTTTGGGTAGTTAACGTGCGCTAATGGATGGCTTTTGTTTACTGGTTTGTGGACTGTCTTTGGTGGTCTCGTTGTTTATTTGTTTCGGCTAAGGGTTACTTCTCGTGGTCAGCTGCTGATGTTTGTGTGCGTGATTATTTGTGGCTTTTAGGCTTCTTGTGCGTAGGGTATGGCTTGTTGTTGCGTTTAGGGAAGGTGCAAGTGGCGAGTTGATGCGTGAAGTTGGTTAACGTGGTGGCAGTGTGGGCGAAAGATGTACGTGAGGGTGAGATGGTGTGCTTATAAATGAATGGAAGCTATGGCGTGAAACAGAGGCAGTGAGTGGAGGGGCTGGGCAGTGCGTGAGGCCGTGAAGTGAGGGTGCTGAAGGTTTTAAGTGCGTGAATGGCAGGTTTCGTGAGTGACTGTGCGCTGGATCAATTGAGGAGAGGGTTGGAGGTGCTGGTGGGGGCTCTTGGTGGCTCTCGAGTGAAGAGTTAGGGCTGTCGTTTGTTGAACGTGGATGAGGGCTTTTATTTGTGTGTTCGTTGAAGTCAAAGGGCTGTGAGTTATTAGGGTTTATATGTGGGCTGTGTGCGTTTTGTGAGAGAGGAGAGGTTGCCGAGAGATAGGGTTTGTTTGCCAATTTGGAGAGGGTTTCCGAGAGTGTGGTTTAGGGTTATTATTTTGTATTTTCGTAAGAATGAGTCAGTTCCCGTTAGGTAAGGGTGAGGTTAAGGGTGCTTTATAGGCAAGGGGATGGGTTTTACCTTGTTGGGGAAGGAATCAAATTTGTGTATTAATTAGGATATATTTTTTAATTTAGTATGTGATAGGGAAAATCTTTTAATTTTGGGGAAGTGATTTATGTATTTTAGGAAAGATATTTAATTTAATTTAGGAAGGTGATTTAATTAAATTAGGAATGTGCTTATTTTAATTAAGAATTTTAATTTAATTAGAATTTAATTTAATTTAATTTAAGTTTAATTTAATTGGTTTTAATTAATTTTGTTGTGACATGTATTTTAAATGTTTTAATTATTTAATTGTGAGATGTGTTTGTGTTTTAATAGGTTTGGTGTGTTTAAAACAGAGGTTACAACAAGCAACCGAAGCTAAACAACTTAGGATAAAATCCAACAAAAATTTCAATTTTTCCAAATTTACCCTTTCCAACGTCTGTTTCCCGCGGCTCTTCACAACTAAAGAGGTAATGTCTCCAATGAGACTCATCATCGGGCTGATATGCAAAAATGCAATGCCTACAGTGGGTTTCCCTAACACCTTCGTATGTCTCCTAGGAGTGTGCTAGCACTTGGATCTTGCCACAAAACCCTCAAATATCCTCCCTCATTCACGCCATTTTCAGGCAGTCCATGGTAGCCCCTTGGGCGTGCATTTGAGAGGAGAAAGAGAGAAAGAGAGAGATGGAAGAAAGAGAGAGAGTTGTCTAGGGTTTTACAAATTTTCATCTTATGAAAATAAATGAGTTAGCCCTTTTTGTTATTCACCTTTTGGTAAAACCATTTCACTTTTACCCTAACTTGGTAGGTGTGGGTAAATGGTTTTTCAAAAAGCAAAACAAGGTAGTTGGGTGGTAGGTACACCTACCACACATGGGCCCCACATATTTGAATTCAAAATACAAATATCTCTACGAACATTTTCCGCGGCTCGGTTCGTTTAATCCGATTAAACGAACTTCTGTCGTTAAATAATAAAATCTAATTTAATTAAATATCGATGCCTCGCAAATATTTACGAACGTCGTTTATGAATTAATTCTAAATTAATTCGTTCGTTCACATTAAAGTCCGACTTTAATTTCGTAATGAAATCTAATTCATATTAATATATCCGATATATCAATTTTAGCCCATTCGAATAAATTAATAGAGAAAATCAAATTTAACTATTAAATTTATTTTACCGATTAATTCCAAATTAATCGCGTTCGTTCTCTCTCTTTAGATGATATTTTATCCCAGATAAAATATCACGTAATTAATCCAGATTAATTTTCTCTCTCATCGAATTAATCCCAGATTATTAAAGTGCGAGTCATACATCATCGGTGAATCATTGGGAAGAAGCGACCCATGAGATCCTCGGATATGTTGGCAGTAAATACGGTCGTCGGACTATCCGAACACGTAAGTACCAAGTACTACATTTTACCGATTCACAAGACAAGGTTGGCTTCTAGCAAAGCACCATGCCTACCCAATTCTCCGGAAATATCCTTACAGGAATGAAGGATCTGTATCAGGCGTAGTATACATCGTATAGTGCATATCGATCTAGTATCGGATGGTCACGTGCTAGGCCTGGGCTGGAGTTGTGTCTGCCCCGTACGAAGCACATGTCGGATGTCTGGTAACTAGTCTCTATAATCGGATATACATGACCTAGTCATAATATCCCGATGGCCGCGCAGCACTTAAGAGCACTAATACCGTATCCTACGTGACATCATCTCCACTATGACTGGAGTGATACTTCCATCTTGACATCACACCCAATACTCTACGATTCTCAATATACCTAGTATTGGCGTACACATAACCGGTTAAAGCCCTGGACGACCTCAACCAAAGTATATTGATTGTCGTAAGTATTAGCGGTGCAAGTCTCATGTTAAGACCAAATACACCTACCCTGATGTCGGACTCCCATAGACACACAGTCATACTGCCAATGGGATTCCGATGGGGTCTATCCAGAGCGAAGCTGTTTCCCGTACCATCGGTGAAACACAACCTCCTATTACACTTGCATGTGTATCCAATACCCAAATATATGAGAACTATGCCGTTGTGCCCTCACAACACGCACAAGTGCAATACTAGTCTTTTACGTATTTATCGATGTCCAATCTCGATAATACTCTGACTAGATGATATTAATGATTTATCCTACGTGGACTGATACTGTCTCATATCGTTCTCTGTCCAGGAACAAATCATAGGGACCTCTCATCATTTATACATCTAAGGTGATCTAATCACAAATGATAAGAGAGCAATCTCATTTGTCACATAGTTAATTTGTACAACAACACCATGATCTGCAAAATAGTGACGTGACGCTATGGGTCATAATTGTCCAACAATCTCCCACTTGGCCTATAGCCAGTCACTCGAGTGCCTAACACCCGAACTATGTACGGTTGGCTCAAATTGCTAAGAAAAGGGTTTTCGTCAGCGGATTTTACATGATTATCGTCTGATGCGATTTATACGATCATCACATCGCCATGATGTATGATCCGAACGAATCAGATGAATATCGAAGTATATCTGGATCGTTGATGAGACCATTAATTCTTTAGCCTATGCTGACGCTAGCTCAGCCGCTAACAGAACTATATCTAATCTAATTAGATTTATTATCGACCCAAATGGCTTCTATTGCTCCCTCAGCTGCAACAATAATCCGTATTTGTTGTTTATATGGTAACAATATCTTGCTTGGAAGATTGGATTCCGCTCACTGTTCCGGTATTCAAACTTTATAGTACCGTTTGCGACTTATAGTCGTCTTATCGGTTTGGAAACTTGCTACAGTGATCCCAGTCACTTCAAGTTCTCCATCTGCACAGAATAAGACAGCATCCTTAGCTCTCTAAGATACTAACAGATGTTCTTAACTTCAATCCAGTGACTATCACTGGGATTGGTCTGATTGTGACTCCATATGCTCAAAGCGTATGAGACACCAGGTCACGTACATTTTAAATGTACAATTTCTCAGAGAGTGTTAACAACTTTAAATCTATCCCAATAGATCTTTATTCTTAGAATAAATGTTGTTACTCCTAAGAATTCTACGAGGAGATTATCTCGAAAGCCAAGCTTTCGCCGATTGTTTTATGGGAATATCATTTCCAAGAAATGACATATATTATCATTATTTTTATACATGACATTCATTGTCAGTGCGCTCCCACTAACCTCCTTATATACATAAGAATTATTTCTGTTTTGAATTAAATCATAAACCATTAATCACATCAAAACGTCAGCTCCAAGAACCTTATGTTTGCTTCAATCCAAACATGGATCGAACAACCCGCAAACCTAGTTTGCTGGTTTAGGTACGACAAAATCGTCAGGATGTATAAACATCCTCCAAAAGGTTTCCGTTTAAGGAAAGCGATTTTGATCTTAACTGACACATTTCATAAATGTACAATTTCAGCAAGCATTATCCAATGGATTTACTGTGGCAACAGGTAAAAGGTTGAACCGTAATCAACACAATGTTGATAACGATACTTTTCGCTAAAAGCCTAGCTTTGTACGTTGGTATGTTGCCATCCATGTATGTCTTCCTTGAAGACTTTTAAGTATCAATAGGCACAATGCCTAACGGTACATCAACTAGTGTCTAAACATAGTTGGTATACATGGAATCCACTTCGGACTCATGGCACTTTGCCACAAAAGGCAGTCGATACCTTGTATCACTTCTCAAACGTAGTCGGTTGGTCTACCTCAACAAGATTGACATCTTTATGAGGTGAGATCAGAAATCCATACCCCAGGTTGTTTTCTGATTCTCTCCGATCTACGCGGTTCTTGTGTATTCGAAGATTAATGGTATAGTTTCATCATTGATGAACTATCTGTTTCCATTAAGGACTTCATGCCTTGAACAGTATTACTCTGATTTTCATCGTGTTATACCATCCTCCCACTTACCACTGCATATCGGTATTCCTCTTAGGGAAAACCGCATGGTGTGAGCAACAATAACATTGTTCTCTTGTGAGATGACAAGTACTATACTTATGGTATCCCTAGGATGACCTATAATTGGCACTTATCCTATTTGGGTTTTGAGTTTGGTATCATCCAAACATATGCCTAGCATACCCAAATCATCAGGAATGAGAAACCCGGTTTCTTTCCCGTTCACATCTAATATGATATCTGTCAAACAGATTTATATGGAACCTTATTCTAAATAAGTATTGCACTGTTAATGCATATCCGTTGAAGGAAATGGTAGCTCAGAGCGACTCATGATTAACCTTATCATGTCCAATAAAATTCGGTTTCTCCGTATACGGACACATAGTCAAACTTGACGTGTCTCGGGAGGAGTCCTCATTGAAAGAATACTATAACTCTTTCATGTATGTTTGAAAACTTACTGCTTAAGTATTTTCCTTACGGTCTTACCGCGATGGTTTAATACTCTAGACGATCTGTTTGTTCACTTCATGTCGAAACTCTAAAAGTTATCGATTTGTGTTCTTCAAAAGAAACACATACCATAACGTGATGCCACATCCATTAAGGTCACGAAATATTCATATTCACATCTAGATTGCTAGATATGGGCCCACTTACTTCACTATGAATAGGGCTAACAGATCGGTCGGTGCACTATTACTATTACCAAGTAAATAGCGTTTCAGGTACTTTTTCCTAGTAAACTAGATTCGTAGACTTTATTTGAATAGTCAAATCAGTCCTAGTACCCACTCTTCAAAAGCGTGGATATACGAGTCTTGTTTAATTGTGTCCCAGACAACAATGACACAAATAAGTCTCTACTGATAAAATCAGTTTGAGCTTATATTTGTCATTTTATATGTTTGAGATTTTATTTATATTCAAAATATAATTATGTTACTCACATCTAATGTGTTTATCTTAATATCATTCTTTATATAATGAAACACTTTAGTGTTATAGAATATAAAGGTCTGTCCGCAACTGATTAAACACTGATATAAAGATAATGTTTCTAGTCAAACTAGTTACATTATAACAGTTCCTAATTTAAGTATATACCAAAAGGTAGTTCCTAAACTTAGGATTCTACGGTCGAGACAGTGACTTTTTGTCCTGTTTCCGATTCGCATATTAATCTCATCTTGAAGTCAGTATCCTGCTCACAGCAGATTCTGAACATCAATCCATATAATTATGTACCACACTAAGTATTTTAAAATCCAATTTTAATACTAGTAATAGACATAATATTGACAAACATTCTTAAAGTCAGAGCCTTGCCCTTTCTTAATTCCTTTGTGTCTGCCATATCCAAATGGCAGTCACTTTAGGATATGTCATTTATCTTCCCAGAAGATCATAATGATTTTTCCTTCGCCCTTTCAAATATTTCAGAAGCCTTTGGCCAAGCCTTGGGTTTCTAGAATATTGAAGTATGGTGTGCCTTGCGCCACTCACCTAATTGCAAAGTTTGACTTATCTCTCGATAATAGTCTTTAACCCTCTAAGAGTTATTTATGCAATTTTAATACTTCTAAATCTAATCATAGATTTATGACAAGTATTATCGAATTAAGCACTTAAGTTATCATCACATAAATCTTCCAAAGATTATGCTCTACTATTTTCTTAATTCTTGGCTTAGGCATAATAGGTTATTTTATCAAATAAAGTAAACTTATTATTTATTTCCAGGACCATCCTGAAATTATTCCCAATTTAAAACATAGTCGTTTAAATACATTTTCACCTAGGATTATGTTTTAAACACTAATCTTTCATTCATCTTGATTCTAATAGTCCAACTATTTAATCAAAGATTTGTGGTACTATATATTATATGATTATTATAGTCCAACTATACAATCAAATATAATTTTAATCAATTAACCTCAATTACATTGATTACTATAATCCAATTATAAAATCAACTGTAATTGAAATTAATTAATTCAAATATATTGATTACTATAATCTAATTATATAATCAACTATAATACAGTCCAACTGCTATTAAAACAACAATTTAAATATTAGTCCAACTAACATTTAATTTATATGACGAATAATTTGAATGAGCGCGTATGACAAGTAATTAAACGAATATTGCAAATTCAATTCTTGCCTCCCACTATTTTTCGGCGAGCCTCTAACCCTCTGTCGAGTACTCGGGAAACCGTGTTTCCTAGTGGGCTAGGATCCCGTTAAATATCACACAATCTTGACTTTGGCCAACAAATTGTATGATAATTAACTAGGTAGATCTCTAAGATCAATTGGATCTATCCAATTCCTAGATCCGGTAGGGAATCCAAGTCCGAAACATATATCTTATATATGCCAATACATCCAATTTATTACCTAACCTTTTTCCTCTGAATCAACTAAGCCTTGGCTTTGGCACAACAAACCTAGTGATCCCAGTCAAGCGCGACCCATTGACCATGGAAGCTTCGTAATCAATGTCGATGGACAAGAAGTGGTCTTGACTTTGGCTAACAAACCACAACTTGGACAAGACACCAATATAGAACAAAACTCTCGTGATTCAAACACATCTTCGACGGACAAAGGACTTGACTTTGGCCAAACAACCCAATGCCAATCTCGGATCTTGAGTAAGAATCACTCAATGGAAGGAAAAACGCATGATATTTGATGAGGGTTTTTCGCGTGCAAATTGGCTACCAATTTATTATCTTTCTTAAGGTCTCATCATCATACACCCTTAACATGCATTCTAAACACATAATAAGCGCATAATAAGATATGCGGATGGATGTACTTAACACATTGATCCTAGATCAAATCTTCCCTTTCTCTCTCAAACTATCACTTGTATTACTTTACCTACCGTTAAATACACTTCTAAAGAAACCTCATTTACATTGAGGGGAGATAGGTGAGAAGAGAATACAAAGAGAATAGAGGTGATAAGGCTGGACACGCAGGTCCAATTTAATAAATCGAATTTATTACAACAATTTCCAAAATTGCCCCCACCCGACTAATATCCATCCGATATACATTATTCATTCATCACAACCATGTATTGACACAAGCATGTTATCAATCAATCTAATCAAATTAATTCTGACAATTAGTGATCATCCAATGTTCAAACAACGATTTGATTTTGCGCGAGTCACGCTCGTTTTTGCGAATAGTACTTAAAGTACGAATCCTCGAATTAAATTAAACTACAACATTAAATCCAATTTAATATGTATTTTATATTCTATTCACTATTTTATCCAAATTAAATATTACACTTTATTAATAAACCTTTTACGACTTAAATTCCAAATTTAATATTACGGGTCTCAAAGCCCGATTAACGTCCAACGTCAATTAATTCAAGTCCAATGGGCTTTCAATTAATTTCTTTAAGGCATGGGCTTCGGCAACCAAAGCCCAATCAAGGAGTAACCCTATAAGCCCAGAAATCAATTTCGGCCCATTAGGCCCAATTAAACTTTAAAGGTTCATTAAGTTGCATTTGGGCTTTATGGAAGCGGTTTTGGGCCCAATTGGATCCAATCCAATTTGCCTAAACCCAACTTTGTACAACAAAGCCCAATAAGCCCATTTACAACTTTAAAAGCCCAAATCCAATTTTAAGGCCCATATAATTAAATTACCAAATTCCAAATTTCTAATTTAATTACCAAAGTGTATTACATGATTAATTAACCAAATCAATATTTCCAAAACATCATTATGTCCAATTATTCATGCTTTTATCATCATCACATGTCCAACGTACTTTGATGAAAAATCAAACCCATTAACCATGCTTATTAGTCTCGGCCAAGATAAGGGATTTTTATCCGATTCGAATTCAATCCAATTAATTTCACAATCGATATTAAATCCACATCCCGAATGATTTCCAACACATCCAATGAATTAAAAATCAAAATTCCAAGACTAAATTATGGCTATACCATTCGGCCAAGGTAAGGTATTTGGGGTTTTTGTTCAATTCAAAATTAAATCCAATTCAATCTCAAATTAACATCATCCAACATCATTACAACTCATCCAATGAATGAAAATGAAGAAATCCAAGATTCCATATGAACCCTAACTTTCGGCCAATGTAGATATATTGGGGAAAAATTATTCCAAACCATTTTCTTGAAATTGATCCAATCAATCTTCAATTAAACATGTATTAAGCATACTCAAACATCCAATTTATTCAAATCATGCTCAAATACAAAATACCCAATTTTAAGCCCTAAAAATTTCATGCTTGAACCTAGGCTCTTGATGCCATTGTTGGTTTCTTTTTAGGTCCCAAGATCATAACAAGCATGTTATCAAGTGTGAATACATCAAAGGAGGTAGCGGAATACTCACATCGATCGGTTGAGACGATTTGATGAAGAACAAAATGATTTTCCTTCTTCAAAGTGGCGCCAATGCAGTTTAGTCCACTGCTCACTGTTTTCAGATTTTGAGCTGAGAAATGAAGCTCCAAACTTCGTCTAACGATTCCCGGCTCGTGGGTGGGTTTCCCTAACACCTTCGTATGTCTCCTAGGAGTGTGCTAGCACTTGGATCTTGCCACAAAACCCTCAAATATCCTCCCTCTTTCACGCCATTTTTAGGCAGTCCATGGCAGCCCATTGGGCGTGCATTTGAGAGGGAGAAAGAGAGAAAGAGAGATGGAAGAAAGAGAGAGAGTTGTCTAGGGTTTTACAAATTTTCATCTTATGAAAAATAAATGAGTTAGCCCTTTTTGTTATTCAACTTTTGGTAAAACCATTTCACTTTCACCATAAACGAACTTCCGTCGTTAAATAATTAAATCCAATTTAATTAAATATCGATGCCTCGCAAATATATTACGAACGTCGTTTACGAATTAATTCTAAATTAATTCGTTAGTTCACATTAAGTCCGACTTTAATTTCGTAATGAAATCCATTCATATTAATATATCCGATATATTAATTTTAGCCCTTTCGAATAAATTAAATAGAAAAATCAAATTTAACTATTAAATTTATTTTACCGATTAATTCCAAATTAATCGCGTTCTCTCTCTTTAGACGATATTTTATCCCAGATAAAATATCTCCGTAATTAATCCCAGATTAATTTTCTCTCTCATCGAATTAATCCCAGATTAATTAAAGTGCGAGTCATACATCATCGGTGAATCATTGGGAAGCGACCCATGAGATCCCCGATATGTTGGCAGTAAATACGGTCGTCGGACTATCCGAACACGTAAGTACCAAGTACTACGTTTTACCGATTCACAAGACAAGGTTGGCTTCTAGTAAAGCACCATGCCTACCCAATTCTCCGGAAATATCCTTACAGGAATGAAGGATCTGTATCAGGCATAGTATACATCGTATAGTGCATATCGATCTAGTATCGGATGGTCACGTGCTAGGCCTGGGGCTGGAGTTGTGTCTGCCCCGTACGAAGCACATGTCGGATGTCTGGTAACTAGTCTCTATAATCAGATATACATGACCTAGTCATAATATCCTGATGGTCGCACAGCACTTAAGAGCACTAATACCGTATCCTACGTGACATCATCTCCACTATGACTGGAGTGATACTTCTGTCTTGACATCACACCCAATACTCTACGATTCTCAATATACCCAGTATTGGCGTACACAGAACCGATTAAAGCCCTGGACCACCTCAACCAAAGTATATTGATTGTCGTAAGTATTAGCGGTGCAAGTGTTAGGTTAAGACCAAATACACCTACCCTGATGTCGGACTCCCATAGACACACAGTCATACTGCCAATGGGATTCCGATGGGGTCTATCCAGAGCGAAGCTGTTTCCCGTACCATCGGTGAAACACAACCTCCTATTACACTTGCATGAGTATCCAATACCCAAATATATGAGAACTATACCGTTGTGCCCTCACAACGCGCACAAGTGCAATACTAGTCTTTTACGTATTTATCGATGTCCAATCTCGATAATACTCTGACTAGGGATATTTAATGATTTATCCTACGTGGACTGATACTGTCTCTTATCATTCTCCGTCCAGGAACAAATCATAGGGACCTCTCATCATTTATACATCTAAGGTGATCTAATCACAAATAATAAGAGAGCAATCTCCTTTGTCACATAGTTAATTTGTACAACAACACCATGATCTGCACAAATAGTGACGCTATGGTCATAATTGTCCAACATACCGGTCTATTTTTCTACTTCGTGTCGAAACTCTTTGAATTTCTCAAAAGTTTCCGACTTGTGTCTCATAAGATACACATAACCAAAACGTGATGCATCATCCGTAAAGGTTACGAAGTATTCATATCCACCTCTAGCTTGGCTAGACATGTGCCAAAAAATATCACTATGAACGAGGGCTAACAGTTCGGTGGCGCGTACACCTTTACCGCTAAAAGGTGATTTAGGCATCTTGCCTAATAAACAAGATTCGCAGACTTCATATGAATTTGGATCAAATCCGTCCAAGTACCCACTCTTCAAAAGTGTGGATATATGTGTCTTGTTTATGTGTCCTAGACGACAATGCCACATATAAGTTTCATTTTTGTTACTTAATTTAAGCCTTTTGTTTATTACATTATATGTTTGAGATTGATTTATTTTCAAAATATAAAAACCATTATTTGCATCAGCAGTGCAAATTTCCATATCATTTTTATACATAAAACACCCAGTGTTTCTAAATACAAAAGTATACCCATATTGGGCTAACATTGATACAGAAATAATATTCCAAGTCAAACTAGGTACAAAATAACATTTTATAAGTTCAAGTACATGCCCCGAGGGCAGTTCCAAAACATAAGTGCCCACGGCCAAAACGGTAACTCGAGTCTCATTTCCAATGCGGAGGTCAATCTCTCCTGAGGCCAGTCTCCTGCTAATCCGCAGATCCTGCACATCAGTACATATGTGAGTAAGACAACCAGAATCAAAAATCCAAATTTTAAAACTAGAAGTAGACATGTTTATTTCTATAACAAACATACCTGAAGCCGGTGCCTTGCCCGCTTTGATTTCCTTCATGTGTGCCTTGTACTCGCGGTAGTCACGCTTCTAGTGACCCCGCTTCCCGCACTGCAAGCATACATCTTGGTATTTGTCATTGGGTTTCCCAGAACCCTTTGACGATTTGGCCTTACCCTTCTTCTTATGCTTATTATTTTTAACACCTCCAGTCGCCTTGGCCCAAGCCCTCGGAGTCTGAGATGTTGAAGCATAGTGCGCCTCGCGCTTCTTGCCCTTAAGAAGCTCATTTTCTACCTCACACAGAGTGGACATCAACTCTCCAAGAGTCTGGTCTTGGTTCAACATGTTGTAGTTCATGATGAACCCACTCCAAGTGTCGGGGATAGACTGTAGGATCAAATCCACTGAAGTCTCAGCCTCGAAGACTATGCCCATCTATCAGAGCTGCTCAATGTCAGCAATCATCTGTGAGACATGATGCTCAACAGACGTACCCTCTGACATGCGAGCCCGGAAAAGCTTCTTCTGCAACTCGTATCTTTACGATCTAAGATTAGATCGGTGGAGATCGTGCAACTTCGCCATCATCTCATAGGGATCCAACCCCTTATTTTGACGATGGAATTGCGGAGTCATAGCGGCAAGCATTACCGATTGAGCAGTCGCATTATCATCGCTATGAGTCTTCCAAAGCTCTAGCTTAAGCAACTGATTAGGTCGGGGCTTAGGCCCAAGAGGTCGCTCTATAGTATAGAGTAATTTCTCGGATCCCATAACAATTCTGAGATTCATATCCCAGTCCTGAAAGTTTGTGCCATTAAAGACGTTGTCGCCCATGACAATATCCCTAATGCTTAACTTTCCAGTCATCTTAGCCGTAATAGTCCAACTATTCGATTAACGATGTATGGGTGCAGTCTAACTATTACAAGGAAAATAATAATATATTAGTCCAACTAATAAAATAATTGACGAAATAATTTTGAAAGCGCGTAAAGCTAAGTATTTGAACGAAATTGCAAATTCAATACTAGCCTCCCACTATTTTTCGGCGAGCCTCTAACCCTCTGTTGAGTACTCGGGAAACCTAGTTTCCTAGTGGGCTAAGATCCCGTTAAATAACACACAACCTTGACTTTGGCCAACAAGCTGTATGATATTTAACTAGGTAGATCTCTAAGATCAATTGGATCTCATCCAATTCCTAGATCCGGTAGGTGGACCTCCAAGTCCGAAATATATATACAATATATATGCCAATATATCCAATATATTTTCCTAACCTTTTTCCTCTGAATCAACTAAGCCTTGGCTTTGGCACAATAAACTTAATGATTCCAGTTAAGCGGAACCCATTGACTTTGGAAGACTTCGTAATCGATGTCGATGGACAAGAAGTGATCTTGACTTTGGTCAACAAATCACAACTTGGACAAGACAACCGATATGGAACAAAGCCTTCATAATTCAAACACATCCGCGATGGACAAAGGTCTTGACTTTGGCCAACAAACGAGTGCCAATCTTGGATCTTGACTAAGAATCACTCAATGGAAGGAAAACGCTTAATATTTTGTTGAGGGTTTTTCGCGTAAATTGGCAACTAATTTATTATCTTTGTTAGGTCTCATCATACACCCCTAAGAATGCATTCTAAAAGCATAAAAAGGCGCAGAAATAAATTAATAACGATATGCAGATGGATATTTAACAGATTGTTCCTAGAACGAATCACTCCATTTCCTCTCCCCGGCTAGCACTATTCTTACTTCTACCCAATTACATAATACAATAATAGAAACCTCATTAACATTGAGGGGAATTAGGTGAGAAGAGAATACAAAGAATCAAGAGAGATAAGGCCGGACACGCAGGTCCAATTTAATAAATTCTAAATTTACAACAATTTCCAAAATTGCCCTTTCCCTTCTAATATCCATCCGATATACGTTATTCATTCAACACATCCATGTATTCACACAAAGTATGTTATTCAATCAATCTAATCCAATTAATTAATCTTGAATAAAGTGATCATCCAATGTTCAAACAACGATTTGATTTTGCGCGAGTCCAACTCGTTTGAGAATAAGTACTCAAAGTACGAATTCTTGAAAATATCGAACTACAATTTAAATCTAATTTAATTTGTATTCAATACTAATTCTATATTTAATTCCAAATTAAATAACTACACTTTTTTAATGTGCCTTTAAAGACTTAGATTCCAAATCTAATCTAAATGGGCCTCAAAGCCCAATTTACATCCAATGTCGTTTAATTAAAGTCTGATGGGCTTTCAATTAATTTCTTAAGGCATGGACTTTTGTCAATATGGGTCAAACCCAAATACCAAATCCCAATGAAGGAATCACCCTTATTTGCCAAGAAACCAATTTAGGCCCATAAGGCCCAATTAAAATTAAAAGGCCCATTTGTCATATTTGGACTTAATGGAATGATTTAGGCCTAATTTGGATCCAATACAATTGACTTAAATCAACTTGGCCCAACCAAGCCATTAGGACCAAATATAACATTTAAAGCCCAATTCTAAATTAAGGCCAACTAATTAAATTTTAATTTTCCAAATTTCAAAATTCAATTAATTAAAGTGTATTACATCAATTAATTATCTAAATTAATATTTCCAAAATACTAATTTAATCAATTAATCATGTATTAATTTGTTCAACTCATGTCCAACATTTTGAAACAAAAAATCAACTCATTTCATGCTCATATTGGTCACGGCATTTTGAGGGTTTTTTTGTCCGATTTCTTTTTCAATCCGATTGAATCTCAAATCAAAATTTCCCAAAGTGTTCAAACTCATCCAATGATCAAAAGAACAAAAAATACCATGACTATTTAGGGCAAGTAACTTTCAGCCAAGCCTCAATTTTGGGCAAAAATTGATCCAATTAATTTTTAATGAAATTGATCATAAATAACTCCAAGTTATCCATATACAAGCATGCTCAAACAAACAATTTGGTTAAATCATGCTCAAATCCAATTTACCCAAATTTTACCCTAATATTTTTCATGCTCAAATTAGGCCCAATGATACCATTTGTTTGTTTCTACTATAGTCCCAAGATCATTCAAGCATAGAAAAACATGTGAATACATTAAAGAAGTATGGCGGAATCATACTTACAATGAGCGGATTATGGATGCGTCAAGTTCAAAAATTCCTCCTCCTTGTGATTGTAGAAGTCACGGCCAATGTGGTCTTTTATTGAAGATGAAAAAGCTCCAAGCTTTGTCTTTGATTCCAAGATTTTGGGATGGTTTCCCTATCATCTTGTTTGATTCTTGTGAGTGCTAGCTCTTGGTAAATTTTGCAACAAAATTCACATTCTTCCTCCTTGTGTATTCGGCAAGAGAAGAAAAATGGGAGAGTTCAATTTTGTGAGATTTGCGTGAATAAGAGAGAGAGAGAATGTGTGTTGACTTATCAATTTTGATTTCAAAAATCAGATAAATGATTTACCAAAATTTTGGTAAAAGTCTTACAAGCCATCATCAATACAAAGTGTGTAAGGCAAGTCATCACCATTGTTACCAAAACCCATCACTCAAAGTGACAAGTGATGTGACTAGTGATGTGACTTGTGGGCCCCACGTGATTCGAAATCCGAGTGGGCTCGCAAACACCCCTGGGCTCGAGTTCGCTAATTCCGAATTAACGAACTTTCCGTTGCGGTGTAATTAAATCAAATTTAATTAAATAATAATGCAAGGCAAAATTACTATTCACGTCGCTAGCGAATTAATTCTAAATTAATTCGTTAGCCCGAATTAAAATCCAATTTTAATTCCGCGTCGAAATCTAATTTCGTTTAATATATCGAATATATTATTTTATCGATTAATTCCAAATTAATCGTTCTCTCTCTTCAATAATAGTATTTTATCCCAGATAAAATCTATCCGTAATTAATCCCTGATTAATTATGCTTGAATCATACGTCATCGGTGAATCTTCGGGAAGTGACCCAAGAGATCCCTGGATATGTTGGCAGTAAATCCGGTCGTCGGACTATCCGAACACGTACGTACCTCGTACTATGTTTTTACCGATTTAAGAGACATGCATTGCTTCTAGCAAAGCACCGTGCCTACCCAATTCTCCAGAAATATTCTTAATGGAATATATAATCTATATCAGGCGTAGTATACGTAGTATTACGTATAGCGATCCAGTATTGGATGTCACATGAAAGGCCTGGGGCTGGAATAGTGTCTGCCCCATACGAAGCATATATCAGATTACTAGCAACTAGTCTCTTTAAATCGGATAATCATGACCTTGTCATATTATCCCGATGGTTACAACCATTTAGAGTACCAGTTCTGTATCCCTGCGTGATCACCATCTCCATATGACTGAAGTGATACTTCCTTCTTGACATCACACCCAATACACTACGATTCTCAAAAAACCTAGAAGAGGCGTACACATAACCTGTTAAAGTCCTGGACGACCAAAACTAAAGCGTATTGATTGTCGTAAGTACTAGCGATGTAAGTCTCAGGTTAAGACCAAATACACCTACCCTGATGCGGACTCCCATAGACACATAGTCATACTACCAATGGGATTCTGCGGGGTCTATCCAGAGCGAAGCTGTTTCCGTACCATCGGTAAACACAACCTCTTATCACACTTGCATAAGTATCCAATACTTAAATATATGAGAACTATGCCGTTACGCTTCCATAACACGCACAAGTGCAATACTAGTCTATTCTGTATTATCGATGTCCAGTCTCGATAATACTACGACTAGGGATATTTAATGATTAAACCTTTATGGATTGATACTATCTCATATCTTGTAATCCGGAACTAATCATAAGGACTTTTATCATTTATATATTCAAGTAATAAAATTACAAAATGATAAAATGCAATTTCATTGCTACATAATTATTTTGTACAAAAACCACAATGTCTTTTACAAATAGTGACGCTATGGGTCATAATTGTCTAACACTTTTGTCATCCTGCACGTGTTGGATTCAAAAATTTCAAAAAAAAAAAGAAGAAAAAAATAACGTGGGCTGTGGAAAAAAAAAACACAAATCCTGCGCCACAAAAAAAAAGAATAGAAAGACAAATCAGATTTTATTAGAGATAAAGTGTTTGGACATTACAGATTGACCTTAAAGATTCGAGGACGAATCTTCTTGAAGAAGGGGAGAATGATATGATACAGGGAGCATCAAGAAAACAAGCCTCGAAGTATGGATCCAAGCATCCAAGGATGAAGACTAATAATCCATTCAAGTTATTTGGCAATGAACGGGTCGAAAATATACAAGCGAAGTCCTCCTAGAGGGGGTTAATAATAGTGTTTATTTTAGAGTGGGCCAACTGTTAGGAGTCCTGGGTTTTAATATTGGTGTTTATTCTAGAGTGGGCCAAATGTTAGGGGCCCGAGATTTTATTTGTAATAAGGATTATTACCTAGGGTTATTCTGGTTTTTTAACATATTACAATTAGGGTTTCCATTGTACTATTTAAACAAGCTTTTCATTAATAAAATGCATGAATCTTTTAACCAAAAAAAATTAATATTGCCGTCAGGCATATTGGTGGTGAGGCCGTGATGGCTAACCATGGAAGGGTGGATTCTCTTCAAAAACTTATCAAAGAGGTTACTGTCCTTTGTGGCGTTTCAAGTAATTAGGGGTTCGTGAGGCTTGGTTCTTTACGGGTTTCTAATCTCCAAACCTCGTTATGCTTTCCTAGGTGCCCATAACAATCTTTTGTGGATTTCACGGGCTTTTTTCCCGCGGGGTTCACAAGAGTTGCGTGGATAACAATTTTTTGTGGGTTTGGCTGGCTTTGCTTATTACAAATAAAATCTTGGGCCCCTAACATTTGGCCCACTCTAGAATAAACACCAATATTAAAACTTATGGCCCCTAACAGTTGGCACACTCTAAAATAAACACTATCAATAACCCCCCTCTAGGAGGCCTCCACTTGTGTATTTCCGACCCCTTCATTTTCAAATAACTTGAATGGATTATTAGGCTTCATCCTTGGATGCTTGGATCCATACTTCGAGGCTTATTTTCTTGATGCTCCATGTATCATATCACAAACCTTTTCAGCCTACTAGAGGGATCCTCCCAAAGTCAGTCATGAGGTCCGGACCAGGATTAAGAAAGCCCAGAGTTTCTCTGGCTCCTGGAAGAGAATTTTCAATGACTATGCCTTTGTAGAATCGGGCCTCATATGGAACACACCTCCACAGGCTTTAGGACGATTAGGTAGTTATCGTCTGACCTTCTAAAAAATTTTATGTGCTCTGCTCGGACCCGAATGATGTTATCCGTATTCAGAAACTGACCATACTTTCTGTTTTGTATTCTACAGGAATGAAGAAACCGGGCAAAGTCATGGGGCTGATCCAAAGTCTAGCCAAGAAGGCAGGTCAGGGCGAATCTGGAAGTTTTCGGTGTCGATTGACCACTCTGATTCCTCTTGAGGCTAAGGGAAAAGCCAAACTGCTTGCTCATCTGGTGGCCCCTCCTCAACCTATTCTCACACCAGCTGCTCCGAGCCCAACAGTCTAGTCGTCCCCCGCCTTATCCAGACCTTCGAGAAAACGCCATTGTCTGTTCGGTGAAGAAGTATTCGAGCTCGAAGAAGAAGGAGAAGTAGAACCCCCCGCCAAGAAGGCTGTCACTCGGAAGGAGAAGAAGACTGTTAAGGCTCCCTCCAGGTTCGGGAAGAGCGGGGTGGTGTTGAGGGTGAATGACCTTAATGAGAAGGTCCAGGATGTGGTAGCCCATCTGGTATCCACATTCAACTTATTGGCCAAAGCAATCCCCCCCGAGCAGATCCCAAAATATGAGGACATTTCCCCCGATGAGGTGATCTCCAAGTTCTCGGCCCAAACCCTTAAGGTACATACTCTTTTATGCTTCCGTTCTTTGTTTTTTCTTGGAAAATTCTAACTCTTTCGTTCTCTCTTGCAGATGGGTTACATGATGGCTCGGAACAAAGACATGCTGACGAGCCTACTATCTGAGGGGGTCAAGTGCAGAGACTCCAATCTCAACTAACGGAGCGGGAGGCCGAACATGCCTGAAAATAAAAAGAGAACCAAACGCTGAAACAGGCCGCGACCGAGGCCACCGCACTGATCGATTCCCTCCGCAATGCCTCCGCCATTGCCAAGAGAATAATGGATGCCACCGAGGATGAAGCTAAACACCTAAGGTAGGAAGCCGCAAGCTTGGATTCCAAACTCAAAGCGGTGACCAAGGAAAGGGATCAGGCCCGAGATGACCTGAAAGCGGCAATTAAGGAAAGGGACCAGGCCTGTGATGACATGAAAAATCAAGAGGCCAAGCTGGATGAGGACCTGGAGAATGCCAAGCTTGAAGGGATCGGGAACTGTGAAGAGATTATCCTGATGCTGATGCCCGGGGTGGACATGGGACCCGTCCACATTCCTATCCAATACTACAATGGGGACCTCTCGGAGGACGAAGCTCTTGCCCTACTCGCCCCTCCTCCAGAAAAGATTCAAGACCCCGAACCTATATCTGTCGTGCCCATGTCCCCTGTTCCCGATGAGTTATAGCCTGAGGCTCTTGCCCCCGCATTTGAAGTGCCCGCAGTAGAAGTCGAAGCTCCTCCTACCAACCAAACTAATTGAGCTGAGATCCCTTCTGCCGAGCCTGAGCCAGAGGTTCTGCTCCATGTACTCGATTAAACTAAACCAATTGCCCTTGCGTTTGTTTCTAATTAGGTCCCAGGATCATGAAATCAAGGAAGAAATTCGCATGAATACATCAAAGAAGTAAGGCGGAATACATACTCACATTGATCGGTTTGAGATGCGAAGAACAAGATGCGTTTTCTGCCTCCCTCCAAGCTCGGCAGTGGCTTCCTCAAGCAGTGGGCTGCTCGGTTTCACTGGTTTTTTGCTGCTCCATGATCGACCATTGATGAACACCATGGAAGCTCCAAGCTCCAAAAATCGATTCCAAGCTCATATGGTAGGTTTCCCTATCACCAGTATAAACCCATGTGTGTGCTAGCACTCCTTCTTCTTCTTTTTTCGGTCAAACCAGAAATTGGAAGAGGAAGAAGATGAAGAACGCTCAAAGCCGAGAGAGAAAAGAGAGGGAAGAAGGGTTTCTCATGAAACCGTAAAAGGAGAGAGAGAAAGGTAGGTCAAAAAAAAAAGTGTATTTAGTTTATATATTTTCAAAAATAATAAACCATTTACCAAATTTCTACTTTTCCTTTAATGCAAAAGTCAAAAGCCAAAAAGAAAAAGTGTTATTCAACTACTTCATCAATCAATCAAATCAAGTGACAACTTGTCACATCACTCAAAGTGATATTTGATTTGACACTTGATGTGACTTGCGATTTGACGCTTGATTTAACTTACGTGTCGCTCTCGAATTCGAAATGCGAATGCGCTCGCAAATAATCCCGGGCTCGGGTTCGCTAATTCCAAATAAACGAATTTTTCGTTGCGTCGTAATTAAATGATTACGCCTAGCGAAATCACTATTCACGTCCTAACGAATTAATTCTAAATTAATTCGTTCCCCCGAATTAAAGTCTAATTTTAATTCCGCGTCGAAATCCAATCTCGTATAATATATCAAATATATTATTTTATCGACTAATTCCAAATTAATTCGTCTCTCTCTTTAATTAATATTTTATCCCAGATAAAATATCTCCGTAATTAATCCCAGATTAATTTTCTCTCTCTTCTAATTAATCCCAGATTAATAAAGTGCGAGTCATACATCATCGGTGAATCTCGGGAAGCGACCCGTGAGATCTCCGGATATGTTGGCAGTAAATACGGTCGTCGGACTATCCGAACATGTAAGTACCTCGTACTACGTTTGTACTGATTTAAAAGAAAAAGTTGGCTTCTAGCAAAGCGTCATGCCTACCCAATTTTCCAGAAATATCCTTATAGGAATATGTGATCTATATCAAGCGTAGTATACCGAAGTATTGCGTATTTCGATCCAGTATCGGATGTTCACGTGCTAGGTCTGGGGCTGGAATTGTGTCTGCCCCGTACGAAGCACATATCGGATGTTTGGCAACTAGTCTCTATAATCGGATATACATGACCTTGTCATAATATCCCGATAGCTCGAGCATTTAATAGAACGAGTTCCATATCCTACGCGACTGTCATCTCCATATGACTGGAGTGACAATTCCGTCTTAACATCACATCACCACACACACACACACTACGATTCCCAATATACCAGCATCGGCGTACACAGAACCTGTTAAAGCCCTGGACGACCTCAACTAAAGTATATTGATTGTCGTAAGCATTAGCGGTGCAAGTCTCAAGTTAAGACCAGATACACCTACCCTGATTGCAGACTCCCATAGACACATAGTCATACTACCAATGGGATTCCGCGGGGGTCTATCCAGAGCGAAGCTGTTTCCCGTACCATCGGTAAAAACAACCTCCTATTACACTTGCATGAGTATCCTATACCCAAATATATGAGAACTATGCGTTGTGGTCCCTCACAAACACGCACAAGTGTAATACTAGTCTTTTACGTATTTATTGATGTCCAATCTCGATAATACTCTGACTAGGGATATTTAATGATTTATCCTACGTGGACTGATACTGTCTCATATCATTCTCCATCCAGGAACAAATCATAGGGACCTCTCATCATTTATATATCTAGGTGATCTAATCACAAATGATAAGAGTGCAATCTCCTTTGTCACATAGTTTATTTTTACAACAACACCATGATCTGTACAAATAGTGATGATGCTATGGGTTATAATTGTCCAACAATCTCCCATTGGCCTATAGCCAGTCACTCGAGTCTTTGACACCCGAACTATGTACGGTGGCTCAAACGCTGAGAAAAGCTTTCGTCAGCGGATTTTCATGATTATCGTCTGATACGATTTATTCGATCATCACATCGCCATGATGTATGATCCGAAAGATCAGATGAATAGTCAAAGTATGTATTTGTATCGTTGATGAGACCATTAATTCTTTAGTATGTGCAACGCCTAGCTCAGCTGCTAACAGAACCATATCTATCTAATAGATTTGTTATTGACCCATATGGCTTCTATTGCTGTTTCACGCTGCTGCAATTAACCCGCATTTGTTGTTTTATTCGGTAACAGTATCTTGCTTGGAAGATTTCAAGTTCACTGTACCGTATTCAAACTGTATAGTACCATTGCGACTTTAGTCGTCTTTATCGGTTATAGGAAACTCGCTACAGTGACCCCAGTCACTTCAAGTTCTCATTCTCCATAGACTAGAAGCATTTAGTTCTCTAAGATACTAGCAGATGTTCTTAACATCAATCCAGTGACTTTCACTCGGATTGGCCTGTTTGTGAATTCATATGCTCAAGCGTATGAGACACAAGGACTCGTACATTTTTCATGTACGGTTTCTCGGAGAGTATTTCGAAAGCCAAGCTTTCGCCGATAGTTATTTTATGGAATATTATTTCCAAGAAATGACATATTATCATTATTTTATATAGGACAGCCACTGTCATTGCGCTCCAACTAACCCTCTTATATACACAAGAATCATTTCGTTTTGAATCTAAATCATAAATCATTATGATTACATCAAAACGAAAATTCCAAGAACCTAATGCTTGCTTCAATCCAAACATGGATCGAATAACCCGCAAACCTTGTTTGCTAGTTACGTCAAAACCGACAGGATGTTGTAAACATCCTCCAAAAGGTTTCCTTTTCAGGAAAGCAATTTTCCCCGTAAAGCTGTCATATTCATAAATGAAACATGCAACATTAACAAGCATTATCCAAATGGATTTACCGTGGCGACAGGTAAAAGGTTGAATCATAATCAACAAAATGTTGATAACGATACCTTTCCGTTAAAAGCCTGGCTTTATACGTTGGTATGTTGTCATCCATGTATGTCTTCCTTGAAGACTTATATAGTACTAATAGGCACAATGCCTTTTGACACATCAACTAGTATCCAAACTTGTTGATATACATGGAATCCATTTCGGACTATATGGCACTTTGCCATAATAGGGAGTCGATACCGTGTATCACTTCCACATACGTAGTCAGTTGGTATACCTCAATAAGATAGACATCTTTATTAGGTGAGATCAGAAACCCATACCCCAGGTTGTTTTCTGACCTTCTCCGACCTACGCGATTATTGTGTATTCGAAGATTAATAGTAATAGTTGCATCCTTGATGAACTATATGTGTTCCATTAAGGATTCGGTGCCTTGAACAGTATTACTCAGATTTTCATCGAGTTTTACTATCCTTCCACTTACCACTGCATATCGGTATTCTTCTTAGGAAAACCGCATGGTGAGCAACAATCTAATTGTTCTCTAGTGAGATGTATAAGTATAATACTTATGGTATCCCTAGGATATCCTACATTTGGCACTTATCCAATTTGGGTTCTTGTTTGGTATCATCCAAACGTATGCCTAGCATCCCAAATCTAACAGGAATGTGAAACCCGGTTTCTTTTCCTGTTCATATCTAATATGTTTATCTGTCAAACAGACATTTTATGGAACCTTATTCAAAATAAGTTCTGCACTGGTTAAAGCTTATCCGTTGAAGGAAATGGTAGCTCAGAGCGACTCATGATTAACCTTATCGTGTCTAACAAAATTCGGTTAATCCTGTTCGGATACACCGTCAAACTGACGTGTTCCGGGAGGAGTCCTCTTTGAAAGAATACTATACTCTTTCAAGTATACGAGAAATTTATTGCTTAAGTATTTTCCATTACGGTCTTACCGTGACGGTTTAATACTATAGCCGATCTGTTTGTCTATTTCGTGTCGAAACTTAAAAGTTTCCGTTTTGTGTTTCAAAAGAACACATAACCATAACGAGATGCCACATCCGTACAGGTCACGAAATATTCATATCCACATCTAGGCTAGCTAGACATGGGCCCAATTGCTTCACTATGAAGTAGGGCTAACAGGTCGGTGGCATTTACACTTTTACCAAGTAAATGTGTTTTAGGCACTTTGCCCATAAACTAGATTCGTAGTCTTTATTTGAATGAAATCAAATTAGTCCTGGTACCCGCTCTTCAAAAGTGCGGATATACGATTCTTGTTTAATAGTGTCCCTGACAACTATGCCACATCCAAGTTTCTTAATTGATCAAATCAATTTGAGCTAATTGTTTGTCATGTTTATATTTGAGATATATTTATATTCAAAATATAAATGCTGTTATTCACATCTAATGTGTTTATCTCAATATCATCTTTATATAATAAAACACTTTAGTGTTCTAGAATATAAAGGTTCACCCGCAGCGGGTTAAACACTGATATAGAGATAATGTATCTAGTCAAACTAGTTACATTATAACAGTTTCCTAATTTAGGTACACACCCGAGGGTAGTTCATAAACTTAGGTATCTACGGTTAAAATAGCGACTTTCGTCCCATTTCCAATTCGCAGATAAATCTCAATTGAAGTCAGTATCCTGTTCAAAACAGATTCAGAACATCAATATATATTTTATGTATCACACTAAGTATCTAAAATCTAATTTTAATACTAGCTGTGAACATAATATGACAATCATTTTTGAAGTTAAAGCCTTGCTCGTCATCAATTCCTTATAGGGATATCCTTTTATCTTCCTAGAAGATTATAATGATTTGACTGCCTTTCCAAATTCCGGTCCCGGTCCCTTTGGCCAAGCCTCGGGTTTCTAGAATATCGAAGTAAGGTGTGTCTTCGCTACTTGCCTTATTGCAAACTTTGACTTTATATCTCCTTGAGATTAGTCATTAATTCTCCAAGAATTATTTATTGCAATTTTTACTTTTAAAATCTAATTTTAGATTTATAAAGATCCTTCAATTTCAGTATCATACTTTAAGAATCTAATCTTTAGTTCTGATAAGAAATTAAGGAGTCTATATGACAAGTATTATGGATTAAGCACTAAAGTTACCATTACATGAATATTCCAAATATCATGTTCCACTTATTTGCTTAACTCCGACTTAGGCTTAATATATTATTTTATCAAAAAAAATAACTTATTAATTTCCAAGACCATCCTGAAATTTATTCCCAATTTGAAAATTAAACCATTTAAATACATTTTCCCCATGATTATGTTTTAAATGTCAATCTTTCAATTTTGATCTTGATTTTAATAGTCCAACTATTTAATCAACGATTTGTGGTACTATGTATTATATATTGATTATTATAGTCCAACTATACAATCAAATATAATTTAAATCAATTAACCTCAATTACATTGATTACTATAATCCAATTATAAAATCAACTGTAAATCGAAATTAATTAATTCAAATATATTGATTACTATAATCCAATTATATAATCAACTATAATACAGTCCAACTGCTTATTAAAACAACAATTTAAATATTAGTCCAACTAACATTTAATCAAACGACGAAATATTTGTGATTGAGCGCTTATGGCGAGTAATGAACGAATATTGCAAATTCAATTATTGTCTCCCACTATTTTTCGGCGAGCCTCTAACCCTCTGTCGAGTACTCGGGAAACCGTGTTTCCTAGTGGGCTAGGATCCCGTTAAATATCACACAATCTTGACTTTGGCCAACAAATTGTATGATAATTAACTAGGTAGATCTCTAAGATCAATTGGATCCAATCCAATTTCTAGATCCGGTAGGGGAACGTCCAAGTCCGAAACATATATCATATATATGCCAATACATCCAATGTATTACCTAACCTTTTTCCTCTGAATCAACTAAGCCTTGGCTTAGGCACAACAAACTTAGTGATCCCAGTCAAGCGCGACCCATTGACCATGGAAAGCTTCGTAATCAATGTCGATGGACAAGAAGTGGTCTTGACTTTGGCCAACAAACCACAACTTGGACAAGACACCGATATGGAACAAAGCCTTCGTGATTCAAACACATCTTCGACAGACAAAGGCCTTGACTTTGGCCAACAAACCAATGCCGTCTAGGATCTTGAGTGAGAATCACTCAATGGAAGGAAAGACGCTTAATATTGTACGAGGGTTTTTCGCGTGCAAATTGGCAACCAATTTATTATCTTTGTTAAGGTCTCATCATCATACACCCTTAAACATGCATTCTAAACACATAAAAAAGCGCATATGAAATAAAATAATAATGATATGCGGATGGATAGTTTACATTGATCCTAGATCAAATCTCTCGTTTTCTCTCTCCAACTAGCACATGTATTTACTTCTACACGTTACACTACACTTCTAAAGAAACCTCATTTACATTGAGGGGAATAGGTGAGAAGAGAATACAAAGAGTATAGAGGTGATAAGGCTGGACACGCAGGTCCAATTAATAAATCAAATTTATTACAACAATTTCTAAAATTGCCCCACCAACTAATATCCATCCGATATACATTATTCATGCATCGCAACCATGTATTCATACAAGCATGTTATCAATCAATCTAATCCAATTAATTAATCTGATAATTAGTGATCATCCAATGTTCAAACAACGATTTGATTTTTGCGCGAGTCAAACTCGTTTCCGAATAAGTACTCAAAGTACGAATTCTTGAATTAAATTAAACTACATAATTAAATCCAATTTAATATGCATTAATTCTAATTCATTATTTAATTCCAAATTAAATATTACACTTTTACTAACGAACCTTTACGATTTAAATTCCAATTCAATCGTTGCGGGTCTCTAAGCCCGATTAACATCTAATGTTTATTTAATTAAAGTCCAATGGGCTTTTAATTAATTTCTATAAGGCGTGGACTTTTGGTCAACTCGGGTCAAACCGATAACCAAGGTCCAAACAGGGAGTTACCCCATAAGCCTTTAAATTAATTTTGGCATATTAGGCCCAATTAAATAATTAAGGTCCATTAAGTCATAATTGGACTTTTTGGATGTGGTTTTGGGCCAATTCGATCCAACCCAATTGGCCTAAACCTAACTTGGTACAACCAAGGCCAAAAGCCCAATTACAACCTTTAAGGCCCAATTTCCAAAAACAAGCCCAATTAATTAACTTATAAAATTCCAAATTCCATAATTAATTAACCTAAGTGTAATCCACAATTAACCACCCAATTAATATTTCTAAAACATCAATTAGCATAATTAATCATGCACTTGACAACAAATAGTGTCCAACACAATTTATCAAAATCAAATCCATTTTACATGCTTCTTTATTCTCGGCAATTAGGGGTTTTTTCATTCCGATTCGGTTTCAATCCAATTGAATCCACAATCATCATTTCCCAAATCAATTCAACTCATCCAATGAATTAAAATAAAAAAACACAATGAATTTCATGTTACTTGAAATCGGCCAAGCCTACTTTAATTTGGGGAAAATTGTTCCAAATCAAAATTCAATCCAATTGAACTTCAAATTAACATTACCCACTTGTTTTAAGTCATCCAATGATCAAAAAACAAAAAATCACCAAGAAATTAGGGTTCTTCAATTTCGGCCATGCCTCCCATTTTGGGGAAAACTTGATCCAATCAAATTTCATGAAATTGAACATACACAACTTCAATTAATCACATTATAAGCATACTTAATCAATCAATTTAACCAAATCATGCTTCAATTGATTTTACCCAATTTCAAACCCTAACTATTTCATGATTGATCAAAGCTCATAGATACCATTGTTTATTTCTAATTAGGTCCTAAGATCATGAAATCAAGCAAGAAATTCGCATGAATACATCAAAGAAGTAAGGCGGAATACATACTCACATTGAACGGTTTGAGATGCGAAGAACAAGATGCGTTTTCTGCCTCCCTCCAAGCTCGGCAGTGGCTTCCTCAAGCAGTGGGCTGCTCGGTTTCACTGGTTTTTGTCTCCTCCATGATCGACCATTGATGAACACCATGGAAGCTCCAAGCTCCAAGCTCCAAAAATCGATTCCAAGCTCATGTGTAGGTTTCCCTATCACCATAGTATAAACCCATGTGTGTGCTAGCACTCCTTCTTCTTCTTTTTCGGTCAAACCAGAAATTGGAAGAGGAAGAAGATGAAGAACGGCTCAAAGACGAGAGAGAAAAGAGAGGGAAGAAGGGTTTCTCATGAAACCGTAAAAGGAGAGAGAGAAAGGTAGGTCAAGAAAAAAAATGTGTATTTAGTTTATATATTTTCAAAAATAATAAACCATTTACCAAATTTCTACTTTTCCTTTAATGCAAAAGTCAAAAAGCAAAAGTGCTTTTCAACTACTACATCAATCAATCAAATCAAGTGACAACTTGTCACATCACTCAAAGTGACATTTGATTTGACGCTTGATGTGACTTGCGATTTGGCGCTTGATTTAACTTGCGTGTCGCACTCGAATTCGAAATATGAATGCGCTCGCAAATAATCCCGGACTCGGGTTCGCTAATTCCAAATGACTATTCACAATTTAACGTTGCGTCGTAATTAAATGATTACGCCGGGCGAAATCACTATTCACATCGCTAACGAATTAATTCTAATTAATTCGTTCGCCGAATTAAAGTCTAATTTTAATTCCGCGTCGAAATCCAATCTCGTATAATATATCAAATATATTATTTTATCGATTAATTCTAATTAATCGTTCTCTCTCTTAATTAATATTTTATCCCAGATAAAATATCTCCGTAATTAATCCCAGATTAATTTTCTCTCTCTTCTAATTAATCCCAGAATAATTTTCTCTCTCTTCTAATTAATCCCAGATTAATAAAGTGCGAGTCATACATCATCGGTGAATCTTCGGGAAGCGACCCATGAGATCCCCGGATATGTTGGCAGTGAATACGGTCGTCGGACTATCCGAACACGTAAGTACCTCGTACTACGTTTGTACCGATTTACAAGACAAGGTTGGCTTCTAGCAAAGCGTCATGCCAACTCAATTCTCCAGAAATAACCATATAGGAATATGTGATCTATATCACGCGTAGTATACCGAAGTATTGCGTATTTCGATCCAGTATCGGATGTTCACGTGCTAGGCCTGGGGCTGGAATTGTGTCTGCCCCGTACGAAGCACATATCGGATGTCTGGCAACTAGTCTCTATAATCGGATATACATGACCTTGTCATAATATCCCCATAGCTCGACCATTTAAGAGAAGGAGTTCCGTATCCTACGTGACCATCATCTCCATATGACTGGAGTGACACTTCCGTCTTAACATCACTCCCAACACACTACGATTCCCAATATACCCAATATCGGCGTACACAGAACCTGTTAAAGCCCTGGACGACCTCAACTAAAGTATATTGATTGTTGTAAGTATTAGCGTTGCAAGTCTCAGGTTAAGACCAAATACACCCACCCTGATTGCAGACTCCCATAGACACATAGTCATACTACCAATGGGATTCCGCGGGGGTCTATCCAGAGCGAAGCTGTTTCCCATACCATCGGTAAAACACAACCTCCTATTACACTTGAATGAGTATCCTATACCCAAATATATGAGAACTATGCCGTTGTGCCCTCACAAACGCGCACAAGTGTAATACTAGTCTTTTACGTATTTATCGATGTCCAATCTCGATAATACTCTGACTAGGGATAATTAATGATTTATCCTACGTGGATTGATACTGTCTCATATCATTCTCCGTCCAGGAACAAATCATAGGGACCTCTCATCATTTATATATCTAGGTGATCTAATCACAAATGATAAAAGTGCAATCTTCTTTGTCACATAGTTTATTTGTACAACAACACCATGATCTGTACAAATAGTGACGCTATGGGTCATAATTGTCCAACACCCTGTGCGGGCCAAGGAATGAGGGTGACCCCAAAGGGGCCCTTTGTAACAAACAATATATATCTTGTAATAATATTTACTTTATTTTTGTATCTTAATGGATGTTTTACTTCGTGCATTCCATACTTAGCATAATTTCTATTTTTAATTTGCTAACTTGTTCTTCATACTCTGATTATATGGAGAAGTTCTGACCCCTATCAATTTGAATCCAGGCATGAGGATAATTCTCCGACCCTCTGCCGATGATGATCCACTCGGTGGGACGTAACCTAACCCCGAGCTAGCAGTATACTTGGCTTCGATGGAATATCACCTCCCCGGACCAATCGAGAGGTGGCCATGTGGGAGATGCTCCGACCCCATACCGATGATGATCCTCTCTGTAGGACGCAACCTGACCCCAAACTAGTAGTACACTTGGCTCCGAGGGAATGTCACCTCCCCAGACCAATTGAGAGTCGGCTATAGAGGAGATGCTCCGACCTCATGCCGATGATAATTCATTCGGTGGGACGCAACCCGACCCCGAGCTCATAGAATGCTTGGCTCCGAGGGAATGTCACCTCCCCGGACCATTCGAGAGATTCCATGGGGGAGATGCTCCGACCCAATGCCGATGATAATTCACTCGGTGGGACGTAATACAACCTCTAGCTAGCAGTATACTTGGCTCTGAAGGAATATCACCTCCCCGGACCAATCGAGAGCTGGCCATGGGGAAGATGCTCTGACCCCATGCCGATGATGAACCACTCGTTGGGACGTAATCCGACCCTGAGCTAGCAGTATACTAGGCTCCGAGGGAATATCACCTCCCCGGACCAATCGAGAGCTGGCCATGAGGGAGATGCTCCGACCCCATGCCGATGATGATCCTCCCAATGACACAAAACCCGACCCCAAGCTAGTAATACACTTAGCTCTGAGGGAATGTCTCCCACTTGGCCTATAGCCAATCACTCAAATGTCTTACACTTAAACTATGTACGGGTCGCTCAAAATTCTGCTGAGAAAGTGCTTTCGTCAGCGGATTTACAAAGTTATCATCTGATGTGATTTATTCGATCATCACATCACCACGATGTATGATCCGAATGAATCAGATGAACAGTTGAAGTATATACTCGGATCGTTGATGAGACCATTAATTCTTTAGCCTATGATGTAGCCTAGCTCAGCTGCTAACAGAACTACACCTATTCCAATTAGGATTATTAAGATCCAAATGGCATCTATTGCTGCCTCAGCTGCAGTAATATTCCGCCTTTATTGTTTATTCGTCAACAATATCTTGCTTGGAAGATTTCCAGTTCACTGTTCCGTTATTCAAACTATATAATACCTTTTTCGACTTATAGTCGTTTTTGTCAGTTAGGAAACTTGCAACAGTGATCCTAGTCACTTCAAGTTCTCCTTCTCCATAG
The DNA here is from genome assembly GCA_019454045.1 of Zanthoxylum bungeanum. Classification (NCBI taxonomy): domain Eukaryota; kingdom Viridiplantae; phylum Streptophyta; class Magnoliopsida; order Sapindales; family Rutaceae; genus Zanthoxylum; species Zanthoxylum bungeanum. The sequence goes on along the minus strand of SKCR01029568.1, from coordinate 57,338 downwards.
CTTAAGAAAGCATCCTTAGTTCGACTAAGATACTTAAGGATGTTCTTAACATCAATCTAGTGACTATCACTTGGATTGGCCTGATTGTGACTCCATATGCTCAAAGTATATGAGACACCAGGTCGCGTACATCTTTCTCAGAGAGTGCCAACAACTTTTAGATCTATCCCAGTAGATCCTTATTCCTAGAATAAAAGTTGTTTTTCCCAAGTAGTCTACGGAGAATTTTCATGAAAGCCAAGCTTTCACCGATTGTAATATAGGAATGTCATTTCCAAGAAATGATATATCATCATTATTAGGACAACCACTGTCAGTGCGCTCCCACTAACCTCCTTATATACACAAGAATCATTTAGTTTTGAATTAAATCATATACCATTATGATTACATCAAAACTACAGTTCCAAGAACGCAATGCTTGCTTCAATCCATAAATGGATCGAATTAACTTGCAAACCTTGTTCGCTTTTTTTGGTATGACAAAACCGTCAGGATGTTCTTAACATCCTCCAAAAGGTTTCCGTTTAAGGAAAGCGGTTTTGACGTTCAGCTGCCATATTTCATAAATGAAACATGCAGCAATAGCAAGCATTATCCAAATGGATCTAACCATGACAACAAGTAAAAGGTTTCGTCGTAATCGACACAATGTTGATAACGATACCTTTTTCGCTACAAGCCCAGCTTTCTACGTTGGTATGTTTCCATCCATGTATGTCTTCCTTGAAGACTTATATAGTACCAATAGGCACAATGCCTTCCGGTACATCAACCAGTGTCCAAACTTGGTTGGTATACGTGGAATCCATTTCGGACATAATGGCACTTTGCCATAATAGGGAGTCGATACCTTGTATCACTTCCTCATACGTAGTCGGTTTGTCTTCCTCAATAAGATTGACATCTTTACGAGGTGAGATCAGAAACCCATACCTCCCAGGTTGTTTTCTGACTCTCTCCGACTTACGCAGTTCTTGTGTATTTGAAGATTGTGGTACAGTTTCATCCTTGATGAACTATTTGTGTTCCGTTAAGGACTCAGTGCCTGGAACAGTATTACTCCGATTTTCATTGAGTTTTACTTTCCTCCCACTTACCACTGCATATAGGTATTCCTTTTAGGGAAAACCGCATGGAGATCAACAATTAAATTGTTCTCTTGTGAGTTGTATAAGTACTATACTTAGGTTTCCTTAGGATAACCTACAATTTAGGAACTTATCCGATTTGGGTTCTAGTTTGGTATCATCCAACATTTGCCTAGCATTCCCAAATCTCCAGGAATGAGAAAACCTGGTTTCTTTCCTGTTCATATCTAATATGAAATCTGTCAAACAGATTTTTATGGAACCTTATTCAAAATAAGTATTGCACTGTGTAATGCATATCCCTTGATGGAAAATGGTAGCTCAGAGCGACTCATAATTAACCTTACTATGTCCAACAAGGTTCGGTTTCTCCGTTCGGACACACTGCTCAATTGAGGTGTTCCAGGAGGAGTCCTTCATGAAAGAATACTATACTCTTTCATATATTCGAGAAACTTATTGCTCAAGTATTTTCCACCATGGTCTAACCGTGACGTTTTATACTTTAGCCGATCTGTCTGTCTACTTCGTGTCGAAACTCTTTGAATTTTATCAAAAGTTTCTTATTCGTGTTTCAAAAGAAACATATAACCAAAACGCGATGCCACATCCGTAAAGGTTACGAAGTATTCATATCCACCTCTAGCCTAGCTAGATATGGGCCCATTTACATCACTATGAACGATGGCTAGCAGATCGGTGGCACTTACACTTTTACCAAGTAAAAGGTGTTTTAGGCATTTTGCCTAATAAACTAGATTCGTAGACATCATTTGATTAGGATCAAATCCGTCCTAGTATCCACTCTTCAAAATTATGGATATACGAATCTTGTTTATTGTGTCCCAGACAACAATGCCACAAATAAGTCTCATCTGATTAAATCAGGTTTGAGCTATTTGTTTGTCATGTTATATGTTTGAGATTCATTTATATTCAAAATATAAATACTGTTATTCACATCTAATGTGCTTATCTCAATATCATCTTTATAAAATGAAACACTTTAGTGTTCTAGAATATAAAGGTATATCTGCAACGGATTAAACTCTGATATAGAGATAATGTTTCGAGTCAAACTAGTTACATTTTAACAGTTTCCTAATTTAGGTACACACCCGAAGGGTAGTTCCTAAACTTAGGTTTCTACGGTTAAAACAGCGACTTTAGTCCCGTTTCTGATTCGCAGATCAATCTCATCTGAAGCCAGTCTCCTCCTTATCAGCAGATCCCGCACATCAGTACATATCTATGTACCACATCTAGTATCAAAAATCCAATTTTGAAACTAATAGCGAACATATTTATGAATAACATACTTGAAGCCGGAGCCTTGCCCTTCTTCACTTCGTTCATGTCTGCCTTGTCCATACGGCATTCACGCTTCCAGTGACCCCGTTTGCACAGTTTAGGCAGACATCTTGGGATATGTCTTTTGTCTTCCAAGAAGACTGTGATGATTTTGCCTTTGCCCCTTTTAGAAGCTCTGGCTTTGCCTCCTAGAGTATAGCAATCAACTCTCCAAGAGTTTTCTTTTCGTTCATAATGAACTTGCCCCAGCTTTCGGGTAGAGACTATAAGATCTAATCTTTGGTAGTCTCGGCCACGTAGGTAATGACCAGCTAACCTAGCTGATCGATGTCAGCAATCATCTGCGACACCTAGTGCTCGACAGATGTACCCTCTGACATACGTGAGCTAAAGAGCTTCTTATGTTATTTGTACTTCTAAGATCTAAGAATAGATCTATGAAGATATTTAATTTCATCATCATGGTACAAGGATCTAATCCTTAATTCTGACGACGGAATTAAAGTATCATTGCATCAAGCATAAAGGATTGAGCACTAAAGTTATCATCACATGAATCTTCCAAAGATCATGTTCTATTATTTGCTCAACTCCGGGCTTCGGCCCAAGAGGTTGCTCTATCAAATAGAGTAACTTCTCAGTTCCCACGACTATCTGAGGTTTTATTCCCAATTTGAAAATTAAAGCCGTTTAATGACATTTTCCTCTCAGGATTATGTTTTAAACACTAATCTTTCAGTTATCTTGATTGCTATAGTCCAACTATCCAATCAACGATTTCGGGTACTATTGAATATAATGATTACTATAGTCTAACTATATAATCAACTATAATTTGATTATTTAAATTCAAATATATTGATTACTATAATCCAATTATATAATCAACTATAACTTGAAGTAGTTTGAATACAGTCCAACTGTTTAATTTAAAACAACGATTAAATATTAGTCCAACTAATAAATCTTTATTTAATGACGAAAACTTGAAATGAGCGCGTATTGGCAAGTATCTAAATGAAATTGCAAATTTAATACTTGCCTCCAATTATTTTTCGGCGAGCCTCTAACCCTCTGTTGAGTTCTCGGGAAACCTTGTTTCCTAGTGGGCTAGGATCCCGTTAAATAACACACAACCTTGACTTTGGCCAACAAGTTGTATGATATTTAACTAGGTAGGTGGACATCCAAATCCGAAACACATATCTAATATATGCCAATATATCCAATATATTTTCCTAACCTTTTTCCTCTGAATCAACTAAGCCTTGGCTTTGGCACAACAACTTAATGATTCCAGTTAAGCGGAACCCATTGACCTTGGAAAGCTTCGTAATCGATGTCGATGGACAAGAAGTGATATTGACTTTGGCCAACAAATCACAACTTGGACAAGACATACGATATGGAACAAGGCCTTCATGATTCAAACACATCCGCGATGGACAAAGGTCTTGACTTTGGCCAACAAACCAGTGACAATCTTGGATCTTGAGAATGAATCATTCAATGGAAGGAAAAACGTTTAATATATGTTGAGGGTTTTTCGCGTAATTGGCAACTAATTAATTATCTTTGTTAAGGTCTCATCATACACCATTAAACATGCATTCTAAAAACATAATAAGGCGCGATAAATAAATTAATAATGATATGCGGATGGATATTTAAAACACTTGTTCCTAGAACAAATCTCTCCATTTCCTCTCTCCCGCTAGCACAAATCTTACTTTTACCCAATTACATAACACTTCTAAAGAAACCTCATTTACATTGAGGGGAATAGGTGAGAAGAGAAATACAAAGAATCAAGAGGTAATAGGCTGGACACGCAGGTCCAATTTAATAAATTCTAAATTTATTACAACAATTTCCAAAATTGCCCTCACCCATCTAATGTCCATCCGATATACATTATTCATACATCACATCCATGTATTCACACAAAGCATGTTATCAATCAATCTAATCCAATTAATTAATATGAAATTAATGACCATCCAATGTTCAAACAACGATTTGATTTGCGCGAGTCCAACTCGTTTTAAGAATAAGTACTCAAAGTACTAATTCTCGAATTATATCAAACTACAACATTAAATCCAATTTAATTTCTATTCAATACTAATTCTTTATTTAATTCCAAATTAAATAATTCCACTTTTTAATATGCCTTTACGACTTAGATTCTAAATCTAATCTTTACGGGTCTCGAAGCCCAATTAACATCCAATGTTAATTTAATTAAAGTCCAATAGGCTTTCAATTAATCTATAAGGCATGGACTTTGGCAACCAAAGCCCAATAAGGAATCACCCTTTGCCAAAAATCAATTTAGGCCCAATTAACATTTTAAAGGCCCATTTAATCATATTTGGACTTTATGGATATGGTTTTGGGCCCAATTGGATCCAACCAATTAACCTAAACCAAACTTGGCCCAACCAAGCCCATTAAGCCCAAATACAACTTTATAAGCCCAATTCCAAATTTAGCCCAATTAATTTAATTACAATATTCCAACTATCACAATTAAATCAATTAAAGTGTATAGCCATAATTAATTAACCAAATTAACATTTCCAAAATACCAATTTACTCAATTAATCATGCTAATCATCATAAACACATGTCCAATATTATTGAATCAAAAATCAACTCATTTCCATGCTAATTGGTCACGAAAATTTGGGGTTTTCTAAATTGATTTCGATTTCAATCCAATTAAATCATAAATCAATATATCCCATGCCTTACAACTCATCTAATGATCAGAAAACAAAATTATCATGACATTTAGGGCACTACAACTTTCGGCCAAGCCCAAAAATTAGGGAAAATTGATCCAATTCAATTTTCATCAATTGATAATGCATAACACTATGTTATCATCATTCAAGCATATTCAAACAAACATTTCATCAAATCATGCTCAAATCAATTTTACCCAAATTTTACCCTAAATCAATTTCATGCTTAAACAAGGCTCTCATACCATTGTTGGGTTTCTACTATAGTCCCAAGATCATTCAAGCAATGAAAATAATGTGAATACAATAAAGAAGTATGGCGGAATCATACTTACAATGAACAGATTTGCGATGCGATGAACACAAAAACTTTTCTCCTCCATTGAAGCTCTCGGCCAAGCTCCTCTTTGTGCTCCATGGATGATCTTCAAGCTCCAAGATTTGAGAATGAATTCCATGCTCATGAATGGGTTTCCCTATCACATTTCAATGACCCCTTGGATGTGCTAGCATCTTGGAAAAATTTGCCACAAATCTTCCCCTTAAGCTTATTGCATCTCTCGGCCATGCCAAGAAATTAGAGAGAAAAATGCCCATTGGCCGAATAAGGGAGGGAGGGAGATAATAGTTGTCTTGATATTTGTTTTCTAAAAATCAATTATGCCACAAGTGTTTTCCAAAATTTTGTATATGCCTTTCAAAAAGTCAAATAAATTTTGGAGCCAAAATGGCAATTAATGCCCTCAACAACCACTATCATGAATAGTGACAAGTTGTCATTCACCAAAAGGTGACTTGACATCCATCACTAGATTCACATGCGATGTGACGAGCGATGTGGCTTGTGGGCCCCACTCGATTCGAAATGCGAGTGGGCCTGCAAACACTCCCGAGCTCAGGTTCGCTAATTTTGAATTAATGAATTTTCCGTTACGACGTAATTAAATCAAATTTAAGTAAATAATTATGCCTAGTAAAATTACTATTCATGTCGCTAGCGAATTAATTCTAAATTAACTCGTTCACCCGAATTAAAATCTAATTTTAATTCCACGTCGAAATCTAATTTCGTTTAATATATCGAATATATTATTTTATCGATTAATTCCAAATTAATCGTTCTCTCTCTTTAAATAGAATTTTATCCCAGATAAAATATCTCTGTAATTAATCCTAGATTAATTTTCTCTCTCTAGTAATTAATCCCAGATTAATTATGTCTGAGTCATACGTCATCGGTGAATCTTCGGGTAGCGACCCATGAGATCCCTGGATATGTTGGCAATAAATCTAGTTGTCGGACTATCCGAACACGTACGTACCTAGTACTACATTTTTACCAATTTACAAGACATGGTTGGCTTCTAGCAAAGCACCGTGCCTACTCAATTCTCCAGAAATATTCTTAAAGGAATATGTAATCTAGTATCGGATGTCACATGCTAGGTCTGGGGCTGGAATTGTGTCTGCCCCTTACGAAGCACATATCGGATCTCTGGTAACTAGTCTCTATAATCGGATAACTATGACCTTGTCATATTATCCCGATAGTTGCAGCATATAAGAGCATCAGTTTGGTATCCTACGTGATCATCATCTCCACTATGACTGGAGTGATACTTCCATCTTGACATCACACCCAATACATTACGATTCTCAATATACCCAGAAGAGGCGTACACAGAACCTGTTAAAGCCCTGGACGACCAAAACCAAAGTATATTGATTGTCGCAAGTATTAGCGGTGCAAGTCTCAGGTTAAGACCAAATACACCTACCCTGATTCTGACTTCCATAGACACATAGTCATACTACTAATGGAATTCCGAGGGGTCTATCCAGAGCGAAGCTGTTTCTGTACCATCGGTAAACACAACCTCCTATTACACTTGCATGAGTATCCAATACCCAAATATATGAAAACTATGCCGTTATGCTCCCATAACACGCACAAGTGCAATACTAGTCTATTTCGCATTATCGATGTCCAATCTCGATAATACTCTGTCTAGGGATGTTTTAATGATTAAAACTTCATGGATTGATATTGTCTCATATCTTATCAATACGGAACTAATCATATGGACTTTTATCATTTATATCCTGGTAATCTTATTACAAATGATAAAAGAGCAATTTCCTTTGTCACATAGTTAATTTGTACAACAACACCATGTTCTGTACAAATAGTGATGCTATGGGTCATAATTGTCCAACAGAATGTCACCTCCCTGAAACCAATTGAGAGCCGGCCATGGGGGAGATGATCCGACCCCATGCCGATGATAATTCTCTCGGTGGGACATAACCTGACCCCGACCTAGTAGTACACTTGGCTTCAAGGGAATGTCACCTCCCCTGACCAATCGAGAACCGACCATGAGAGAGATGCTCCGACCCCATGCCGATGATAATTCACTCGGTGGGACGTAACACGTCCCCGAGCTAGCAATATACTTGGCTCCGAGGGAATATCACCTCCCCGAACCAATCGAGAGCTGACCATTGGGGAGATGCTCTGACCCTATGCCGATGATGATACTTTCGGTAGGAAGCAACTCCACCTCGAGCTATAAGTATACTTGGCTCCGAGGGAATGTCACATTCTCGGACCAATCAAGATGTGGCAATGAGGGAGATGCTCCGACCTCATGCCAATGATAATTCACTCGGTGGGACGCAAACCGACCCCGAGCTCGTAGAATACTTGGGTCCGAGGGAATATGACCTCCCGGACCAATCGAGAGTCGACCATGAGGGAGATGCTCCGACCCCATGCCGATGATAATTCACTCGGTGGGACGCAACCCGACCCCGAGCTTGCATTATACTTGGCTCCGAGGGAATATCACCTCCCCGAACAAATTGAGAGCTGATCATAAGGGAGATGCTCCGACCTCATGCCGATGATAATTCACTCGATGGGACGTAACCCGACCCTGAGCTCATAGAATGCTTGGCTCCGAGGGAATTTCACCTCCCCGGATCAATCGAGAGCCGACCATGGGGGAGATGCTCCGACCCCATGCTAATGATAATTCACTCGGTAGGACGTAACCTGACCCCGAGCTAACAAAATATTTGGCCTCGGTGGAAAAAATGCAGCCCTGAGCCAGTAGAACAAATGGCCTCGGTGGAACGAATGCAGCCCGGAGCTAGTGGAACAAATAGCCTCGGTGGAACGAATGCAGCCCTGAGCCAGTGGAAAAAAATGGCCTAAGCGGAACGAATGCAGCCCCGAGCCAGTGGAACAAATGAGAGTTTATCGTGAGGGAAGAACTTCAACCTTTGAGGCTCCGTGGATCCCGGCGAAGATGTCCATTTGCCGGTCATCAGTAAAAAGTAAAAAAGGTGGAAACATGACAAGGTTAGTATTGCGGAGGTGACTTAGCACATACTCCACACAGACTCGAAAAGATAACAACTCGGGTGCCCGTAGGCAGCGTCCTGCCTGGTGCCTCCCAAAACAACAGTTCTGAACCTTACAATTCAGTGTCCCGGCTAGCCGGGCTGCGGATTGGTGAGCGGCCAAAGCCATGAACCTGGGTCCATGTTGGGCGGTGTTGGACATTTATGGCCCATATCATCACTATTTGTACAGATCATGGTGTTGTTGTACAAATTAACTATGTGACAAAGGAAATTGCTCTTCTATCATATGTAATTAGATACCAAGATGTATAACTGATAGAAGGTCCATATGATTAGTTCCGGATTGATAAGATATGAGACAATATCAATCCATGAAGGTTTAATCATTAAATATCCATAGTTGTAGTATTATCGAGATTGGACATCGATAATGCGGAATAGACTAGTATTGCACTTGTGCGCGTTGTGGGAGTATAACGGCATAGTTCTCATATATTTGGGTATAGGATACTCATGCAAGTGTAATAGGAGGTTGTGTTTACCGATGGTACAGAAAACAGTTTCGCTCTGGATAGACCCCTCGGAATTCCATTGGTAGTATAACTATGTGTCTATGGAAGTCTGAATCAGGGTAGGTGTATTTGGTCTTAACCTGAGACTTGCACCGCTAATACTTACGACAATCAATGTACTTTGGTTTTGGTCATCCAGGGCTTTAACAGGTTCTGTGTACGCCTCTTCTGGGTATATTGAGAATCGTAGTGTATTGGGTGTGATGTCGAGATGGAAGTATCACTCCAGTCATAGTCGAGATGATGATCACGTAGGATACATGTGGGAACACAGGAACTGGACGACGCATGCTGTCCCGGGCTCGCGGCCCGGTCGGGAGTACGGAGTAGCCACGGGGGACTAAACCGGAGAATAATGGAGTCGCCACCCGGTGTGAATCGGGAAAATGAGATTTAAGGCCGCACTCACCCATTGCAAGGGAAGACCTCAAACCGTTGGGTTCGGAATGGTCCCCTACTCATGCCACTTGTGATGAAAGGATTTATGTAATAATTTAATTAGGCTTAAGTAGCACTTATTTCCAAGAGTATCATGCTTCTAAATTCACATGTACAAAATGAAACTTACACATACATTTCACATCTAAGATTGCATGCTTGAAAATACTTCAAAGTAACAACGAACATACAACTTCATTTAGCATATCATGTTCACGGAAAACATAAGCATTCATACTAACCATACAAGCATACATGTGAGCACTTTTCCAAGTGATACGTGGAATTGTATCCCAAGTACAGACCGCACTACCGTCCATTCGGAATCAGCTACAGAATTTATGTCTGGGTTTCCATCCGATATACCACAAGAAATAATACTTCGAAGTCATCATGACATAGGTATATGAATCGTAATGCATTAAATCAAGACTAAGGCAGATGACGTAACCAATGGAATAAACATGCTTTTCATTATGATGTGCACAAAGATAAGAATAACTATATGGGGTTTCATAAGAAAATCACCTAAGAAACAATTATACATGGCATGTGATGAATATGTCTCAGTTCACTGTGTTCACGTTCGTGTAGCGTTCATAAACGCGTTCGAACGGTAAACAGGAGGTTCGTGTTCGTGTAGCGTCTGAGAACGCGTTCGAACGGAACCAGACCTGATGCATGATAAGACTAAAAAGGTGCGTGTGCGTTCACGTATCATTCGAGAACGCATTCGAATGGTAAACAGAAGGTTCGCGTTCGTGTAGCGTTTGAGAACGCGTCCGAACGGAACCAGACCTAATGCATGAAGAGACTAAGGAAATGCGTGTGCGTTCGCGTAGCGTTTGAAAACGCGTTCGAACGGTAAACAGAAGGTTCGTGTTCGTGTAGCGTTCGAGAATGCGTTCGAACGGAGCCAGACCTGATGCATGTAACACAAAGAATAAAGACAACAATGTCAAGCTCAGCATGTCCGATTGAACGTATCTTGCATTCAACCGAACACACATCAATCGGCGCGGCAAAGCATCGTGTTAGAGGGCTTTAACCCTTCCCCATAGGGGATCTTTTATTCCACTTACTAAGCCCGTGCGCTCGATTGAATCATGCATACATAGAATAAAAAAGCAATAATATCAAACTAGCATGCCCGATTGAACGTGTCTTGCATTCAACCGAACACACATCAACCGGCGCGGTAAAACATTGTTGTAAAGGGCTTTAACCCCTCCCCGTAGGGGATCTTTCATTCCACTTACTAAGCTCATGCGCTCGATTGAATCATGCATACATAGAATTAAAAGCAATAATATCAAACTAGTATGCCCGATTGAACGTGTCTTGCATTCAACCGAACACACATCAACCGGTGCGGCGAAGCATCGTGGTAAAGGGCTTTAACCCTTCCCCATAGGGGATCTTTCATTCCACTTACTAAGCCCATGAGCTTGATTGAATCATACATAAATAAGCAACATGCAGAATTCGAGTGACGAAAAATAAATAAATAAATCAAAGCAACATGAAACAAGAGAAGGTGTCGTTTACTCAAGTGGTATGTGGAGTTGTATCCCAAGTACAGACCGCACTACCGTCCATTCGGATTCGGCTACGGAATTTACGTTTGGGCTTCCATCCTATATACCACGAGAGATGACACTCTTTTATTCATCCAATACCCACAACACACATCATACACAAACAAGATTCAACAAATAAGTAAAATACAATCACAATAAATAACAAAAATTACATAAAGATGAGTGTGAAAAGTACCCTCAGGTCTAACCTTTTAAGCCGTCTCTCGGACTCGCGTTTCACGAAGATCGAAAGGGGTAAAGCTCCGTAACTTTTCTGGTTCACTGGTTTGCCTTTTCCTTCGCTGTTTTACCGCTCAAGCTACTGTTTCGACCCCGTTTTGTTGCTGTTTCCTTGTGGTTTTTCTGCCGTTTCCTCTGTATTTTCTGCTTACTGTTTCAGATCTTGTTTTTTGGTGTTTTAGGCTACTGTTTTTGACGTAGTTTACTGCTGTTTTAAGGTGATTTTGGGCTGCTGTGTTTGGTGTAATTTTCGGTGATGTGTGGAGGTTTATGGGGCTGGTTTTCGGTGGTGATTAGGGGTTGTTTTGATGGCTGTAGGGGGTGTGAATGGCTACTGTATTTTCAGTGATGTGAGGGTAAGGATGAAGGGAATGATTTGCTATCTTTCTTGTGATTGGCGTGTGATGTCTTAAGGTTTCTTGCTGTGACTTGCGTGTGTGTAGTGTATGTGCTAGAGGAGTGCATGTCTTGGTGATGGGTTGTTTATATAGAGAAGGGCTAGGGCTTCACCTTGTCTCACAAGGAAGGGATTTGGCATTAAGAGCAAGGATTTGATTTGGTGTTGAGCAAGGAAAGTCAAAGATTGAGGGGGGACAAATCTGGGTTAGAATAGGAAGTCAATATATTTAATTTGTTATGATTGATTTTAATTAGGCATGACATCTTTTTAATTTAGTATGTGATTTGTTTAATTAGGAAGTTAATATATTTGATTTATCTTCATTAGGTATGATTATATTTTATGTTTTATTTAATTGGTAAATGGTTTAAATATTTTATTTAATATTTAATGTTTAATTTAATTAAATTGGGATGTGTTTTATGGGCTTTGGGGGGCTAATTGGGCTGGGGTGCGAGGCTAGCAGCAAAACTAGAAATACCGACTCCGTTCGAACGCCCATTCGAACGCGGCACGAATGTCCGCAATCTGCCTGACGTTCGAACGAAGTAACGAACGCAGCACTAACGAAGACAGTGAACTTGTGAAATGAACTTGATGACATACTTATTCTGAATTTCCCCTTCCGACCTCCGTTTCCCGCAATATCCTTAGCTAAAAAAGGTAGTGCCTCAAACTGAGACTCATCATCGGGTTTCACATGCGAAAATGCAATGCCTACAATATGGAACTCGTTCTCTTATATGCTGCAGCTATCGGGATATTATGACTAGGTCATGTTTATCCGATTATAGAGACTAGTTACCAGAGATCTGATATGTGCTTCGTACGTGGCAGACACATTTCCGGTCCCAGGCCTTGCACGTGACATCCGATACTGGATCGAAATACGCAATACTACGTATACTACGATCACTTATTCCTGTAAGGATATTTCTGGAGAATTTGGTAGGCATAGCGCTTTGCTAGAAGCCAACCATGTCTTGTAAATCGGTAAAAACGTAGTACTAGGTACATACGTGTTCGGATAGTCCGACGACCGGATTTACTGCCAACATATCCGGGGATCTCATGGGTCGCTTCCCGAAGATTCACCGATGACGTATGACTCGCACTTTATTAATCTGGGATTAATTAAATCAGAGAGAAAATTAATATGGGATTAATTACAGAGATATTTTATCTAGGACAAAATATTAATTAAAGAGAGAAAACGATTAATTTGGAATTAATCGATAAATTAATATATTCGATATATTAATCGAAATTGGATTTCGACGCGGAATTAAAATTAGATTTTAATTCGGGCGAACGAGTTAATTTAGAATTAATTCGTTAGCGATGTGAATAGTGATTTTGCTAGGCATAATTATTTAATTACGTCGCAACGGAAAATTCGTTAATTCGGAATTAGCGAACCCAAGCCAGGGAGTGTTTGTGGACGCACTCGTATTTCGAATTCAAGTGCGGCCCACAAGTCACATCAAGCGTCACATCACTTGTCACTTTAAATTTGCTTTAACTTGATGGGTTTTGGTGGAGTTGGTAGAGACTTATATTACACTCCATTTGAAAGCTTTGAATGACTATTACCAAATCCATTTTTTTGGTATATCATTTTTTTGGCTTTGATTTTGGAAATCAATTAACCCACAATTTCTCTCTTTCTCCTCTCATCTCTCTCGGCCAAGGGCCATTTTGCTCTCCAAAATTCTGGTTTTTCCGTGAACACAAGGAGAAGCAAGGGAAATTTTGCGGCAAAATTTCTGGAGTGCTAACACGCTTTAGGAATCGTACGAAGGTGATAGGGAAACCCACCAGTGGGCATGGAATCACACATCACAATCTTGGAGCTTGAAGGACCACCATGGCCGAAAATTTGGAGGACACAAAACAGCTCACTACCGTGAGCATCATGGAGGAGGAAAAGATCTTTTTGTGTTCATCGCATCGCATAACCGATCATTGTAAGTATTCCACGACTTCTTTGAGTATTCGCATATATGTTTCATTGCTTGATTTGATCCTTGGGACCTAATAGAAACCCAACAATGGTATCTTGAGCCATTTTGAGCATGAAACTTGATTAGGGTAAAATTTGGGTAAATTGAATTTGAGCATGTTTTGATGAAATTGATTGTTGATATATGCTTAAATAATGATAACATGGTGTTATGCATTGTCAATTTGATGAATTTTGAATTGGACAAATTTTCCCCAATTGTTGAGGCTTGGCCGAAACTATTAGCTTACCCTAAGTCATGGTATTTTTTGATTTTAATCATTGGATGAGTTGAAATCATGTCGGAAATGTTGATTTAGGATTCAATTGGATTGAAATCGAAATCGATTTAAAAAACCCCTAAAATGCCGACACTTGAATGCATGGAAAATGATTGATTTTTTGATTCAATTATGTTGGACATATGTTGATGATAATGAGCATAATTAATTGTACAAATTTTTGTTTTGGAAATGTTAATTTGGGTAATTAATTATGGCATGCACTTTAGTTAATTAAGTTATGAAATTTGAATTTGGTAATTTAATTAATTGGGCCTATTTTGGAAATTGGGCTTGTAAAGTTGTAATTGGGCTTAATGGGCTTGGTTATACCAAGTTAGGTTTAGGCTAAATTGGTTGGATCCAATTGGGCCAAAAATCATTTCCATAAAGTCCAATTATGACTTAATGGACCTTTAATAATAATTGGGCCTAATGGGCCTAAATTGGTTTCTTGGCAAATAAGGGTGATTCCTTAAATGGGCTTTGGTATTTGGGTTTGACCCATATTTACCAAGAGTCCATGAATTAGAAATTAATTAAAAGCCCATTGGACTTTAAATTAAATTGACATTGGATGTTAATCGGGCTTTGAGACCCGTAACGATTAGATTTAGAATCTAAGTCGTAAAGGTACATTAAAAGTGTATTATTTAATTTGGAATTAAATATAGAATTAGTATTAAATACAAATTAAATTGGATTTAATGTTGTAGTTTAATTTAATTCAAGAATTCGTACTTTGAGTACTTATTCGCAAAACGAGTTTGACTCGCGCAAAATCAAATCATTGTTTGAACATTGGATGGTAATTAATATTCAGATTAATTAATTGGATTAGATTGATTGATAACATGCTTGTGTGAATACATGGATGCGATGTATGAATAATGTATATCGGATGGATATTAGATGGGTGAGGGCAATTTTGGAAATTGTTGTAATAAATTTAGAATTTATTAATTGGACCTGTGTGTCAAGCCTATTACCTCTTGACTCTGTGTATTTCTCTTCTCACCTATTCCCCTCAATGTAAATGAGGTTTCTTTAGAAGTGTTATGTAATCGGGTAGAAGTAATACTTGTGCTAGCGAGAGAGAGGAAAATGAGAGATTTGTTCTAGGAACAATGTGTTTAAATATCCATCCGCATATCATTATTATATTTATTTACTTACGCGCCTTATTATGTGTTTAGAATGCATGTTTAAGGGTGTATGATGATGAGACCTTAACAAAGATAATTAATTGGTTGCCAATTGCACGCGAAAAACCCCCACATCATATTAAGCGTTTTTCCTTCCATTGAGTGATTCTTACTCAAGATCCAAGACTGGCACTGGTTTGTTGGCCAAAGTCAAGACCTTTATCCGTCGAGGATGTGTTTGAATCATGAAGGCTTTGTTCTATATTGGTGTCTTGCCCAAGTTGTGATTTGTTGGCCAAAGTCAAGATCACTTCTTGTCCATCGACATTGATTACGAAGCTTTCCAAGGTCAATGGGTTCCGCTTAATGGGATCACTAAGTTGTTGTGCCAAAGCCAAGGCTTAGTTGATTCAGAGGAAAAAGGTTAGGAAATATATTAGATATATTGGCATATATAAGATTTATGTTTCGGACATGGATGTCCACCTACTGGATATAGGAATTGGATGGGATCCAATTAATCTTAGAGATCTACCTAGTTAATTATCATACAATTTGTTTCCCAAAGTCAAGATTGTGTGTTATTTAACGGGATCCTAGCTGTAAGAGTTCAATTCAAAGTCCCAAGGATCACAAATCATGCACAAAAACCGCATATGAACACATCAAAGGAGGTGCGGAATATACTCACATTGAATTTCGGTTTTGATGAATGAAGAACAAGGTGCGATTTTAAGCTCCCTCCAAGCTCGGCAATGGCTTTCCTTGACAGTGGGCTGTGCGGTTTGGACTGGTTTGGCTTCCTCCATGTTCGGCCATTGAAGACCACCATTGAAGCTCCAAGCTTCAAGCTTTCCAAGCTCATGAAGACACTTCCCTATCACCTATGTATGCCTCAAGGTGTGCTAGCACTTATCATCTTCCATTTTGCTTCTCAAAAATTCGGTGAACCAGAAAAATTTGAAGAAGAAATCGGCTTGAAGCCGTGAGATGAGAGGAGAGAAAAAAAAGGGAAGAGAGAAACCGTACATGTTTGCATGTTAGAGAGAGAGGACCGAAAAGTGTGTGTGTAAGGAATAGAAAAAATAATATATATTTATTCATTTATTTTCCAAAAATAAATAAAACATATATATATATACCAAACCTTTTCATATTCCAACACTTTTACTTTTAACTTTAAGTCATATCACATCACTTTTCACATCACATCTATTCACTTTAATAAAGTGACATATTGTCAAGTCACATCACTCAAAGTGACAATTGATTTGACGATTGACGCGACTAGCGATTTGACGCTTGATGTGACTTGCGTGCCGCACTCGAATTCGAAATGCGAATGCGCTCGCGATCACTCTCGGGCTCGGGTTCGCCAATTCCAAATTAACGAATTTTCTGTCGCGTCGTAATTAAATGATTACGCCTAGCGAATTCACTATTCACGTCGCTAACGAATTAATTCTAAATTAATTCGTTCGCCCGAATTAAAATCTAATTTTAATTCCGCGTCGAAATCTAATTTCTAATAATATATCGAATATATTTTTTATCGATTAATTCCAAATTAATCGTTCTCTCTCTTTAACAATATTTTATCCGAGATAAAATATCTTCGTAATTAATCCTAGATTAATTTTCTCTCTCAACGAATTAATCCCAGATTAATTCTATCTCTCTCTTCTAATTAATCCCAGATTAATCAAAGTGCGAGTCATACGTCATCGGTGAATCTTCAGGAAGCGACCCATGAGATCTCCGGATATGTTGGCAGTAAATACGATCGTCGGACTGTCCGAACACGTAAGTACCTCGTACTACGTTTATATCGATTTACAAGACAAGGTTGGCTTCTAGCAAAGCGCCATGCCTACCCAATTCTCCAGAAATATTCTTACAGGAATATATAGATCTGTATCAAGCGTAGTATACCATAGTATTGTGTATATTGGCCCAGTATCGGATAGTCACGTGCTAGGGCTGGGGCTGGATAAGTGTCTGCCCCGTCCGAAGCACATGTCGGATGTCTGGTAACATAGTCTCTATAATCGGATATACATGACCTGGTCACAATATCCCGATTGGTTGCGCAACACTCAAGAGCACTAGTACCGTATCCTGCGTGACATCAACTCCAATATGACTGAAGTGATACTTCTGTCTTGACATCACACCCAATACACTACGACTCTCTGATAAACCCAGAAATGGTGTACACAGAACCCGTTTAAAGTCCCCTACCACCAAGACCAAAGTCTATCGATTATCGTAAGTATTAGCGATGTAAGTCTCAGGTTAAGACCATACACACCTACCTTGATTTCGGCCTCCCATAGACACATAGTCATAATACCAATGGGATTCCGAGGGGTCTATCCAGAGCGAAGCTGTTTCCCGTACCATCGGTGAAACACGACCTCCTATCGCACTTGCATAAGTATCCAATACTTATATATATGAGAACTATGCCGTTGTGCCCTCACAAATGCGCACAAGTGCAATACTAGCCTATTCCGCATTATCGATGTCCAGTCTCGATAATACTACGGCTAGGGATATTTAATGATTAAACCTTCGGGGACTGATACTGTCTCATATCATTCTCAGTCCAGGTACTAATCATAGGGACCTCTCTTCATTTATATATCTATGGTGATCTAATCACAAATGATGAGAGTGCAATTTCCTTGCCACATAGTTAATTTGCTACAACAACACAATGATCTGTGCAAATAGTGTCGCTATGGGTCATTTTGTCCAACAATCTCCCACTTGGCACATAGTCAGTCACTCAAGTGTCCCACACCTGAACTATGTACGGTTCGCTCAAATTGCTGAGGAAAGGTTTTCGTCAGCGGATTTGCTTAATTATCGTCTGACGCGTTTTACACGATCATCACATCGCCACGATGTATGATCCGAACGAATAAGATGATATAGAAGTATATATCTGGATCGTCGATGAGACCTTTAATTCTTTAGCCTGTGCTGACGCCTAGCTCAGCTGCTAACAGAACTATATCTAATCTAATTAGATTTATTATCGATCCAAATGGCTTCTATTGCTGCCTCAGC
Organism: Zanthoxylum bungeanum; assembly: GCA_019454045.1. Taxonomy (NCBI): domain Eukaryota; kingdom Viridiplantae; phylum Streptophyta; class Magnoliopsida; order Sapindales; family Rutaceae; genus Zanthoxylum; species Zanthoxylum bungeanum. Next base: position 39,081 of record SKCR01029568.1, on the reverse strand, counting down.
TGCAGCAATAATCCGCATTTGTTGTTAATTCGGCAACAGTTATCTTGCTCGGAAGATTTCCAGCTCACTGTCCCGTTATTCAAACTTTATAGTACCGCAGTATTTACCGGTTTGGAAACTTGCAGCAGTGATCCCAGTCACTTCAAGTTCTCATCTCCATATTTAAGACAACATCTTTAGTTCTCATCTAACAGACAACATTTCTTGTTCATATTGAGTTGCTCCAATTCACAACATTTTAACATGTTCTTAATCTTCAATCCAGTGACTATCACTTGGATTGACCCGATTGTGACTCCATATGCTCAAAGCGTATGAGACACCAATATAAGTACATTTTAAATGTAAATTTCTCAGAGAGTGTTACAAACTCCAAATCTAGCCAGTAGATCTTTATTCCTTGAATAAAGGTTGTTACTCCCCAGAATTCTACGGAGAATTTCTATGAAAGCCAAGCTTTCACCGATTGTTTTATGGGAATTTCATTGTCAAGTAGTGACATATTATTATTATTTTACATGACATTCATGTCAGTGCACTCCCACTAACCTCCTTATATACACAAGAATTATTTCGTTTTGAGTCAAATCATAAACCATTATGACTATTTCAAAACGGTAGTTCCAAGAACCTTATGCTTGCTTCAATCCAAACATGGATCGAATAACCCGCAAACCTTGTTTGTCGGTTATACAAAATCGTCAGGATGTTGAAAGCATCCTCCAAAAGGTTTCCTTTTCAAGAAAGCGATTTTGATCTGTAACTGACACATTTCATAAATGAAATATGCAGTTATCAACAAGCATCTTCAAAATGGATTTACCATGGCAACAGGTAAAAGGTTGAACCGTTATTAACACAATGTTGATAACGATACCTTTCCGTCAAAAGCCCAGCTTTGTACGTTGGTATGTTGCCTTCCATGTATGTCTTCCTTGAAGACATTTAATGTACCATAGGCAAAATGCCTTGTGGTACAACAACTAGTATCCAAAATAGTTGTTAAACATGGAATCCATTCCGGACTCATGGCACTTTGCCATGATAGGGAGTCGATACCTTGTATCACTTCCTAATACGTAATCAGTTGGTGTACCTTAAAAGATTAACATCTTTATGAGGTGAGATCAGAAACCCATACCCCAAGTTGTCTTCTGACTCTCTCTGATCTACGCGGTTTCTTGTGTGTTTGAAGATTAATGGTATAGATTCATCATTGATGAACTATTTGTGTTCCATTAAGGACTTCGTGCTTTGAATAGTATTACTCTAATTTTCATCGAGTATCACTATCCTCCCACTGACCACTGCATATCGGTATTCCTCTCAGGAAAATCGCATGGTGAGCAACAATCACATTGTTCTCATGTGGGATTTATAAGTACTATACTTATGGTTTCCCTTAGGATAACCTATATTCGCACTTATCCAATTTGGGTCCTTAGTTTGGTATCATCCAAACGTTATGCCTGGCATACCCAAATTATCAGGAATGAGAAACCTCGTTTCTTTCCTGTTCATATCCTATATGATATCTGTCAAACAGATTTACATGGAACCTTATTATAAATATGTTTTGCACTGTTAATACATATCCTGTTGAATGAAACAGTAGCTCAGAGCGACTCGCGAAAAACCTAATCATGTCCAACAAAACTTGGTTTTTAGTTCTGACACACCGTCAATTGACGTGTCTCGGGAGGAGTCCTCATATGAAAGAATACCGTACTCTTTCATGTATGTATGAAACTTACTACTTAAGTATTTACCAATACGGTCTTACCGTAGCGGCATAATACTACAGCCGATCTGTTTGTATACTTCGTGTCGAAACTCAAAGTTTCGTATTTGTGTTCTTCAAAAGAAACACACAACCATAACGTGATGCCACATCCGTTAAGGTCACGAAATATTCATGTACACATCTAGCCAAGCTAGATATGGGCCCACTTACTTCACCATGAATAGGGTTTACAGATCGGTGACCTTTACACTATTACCTAGTAAATAGTATTTTAGGTACTTTACCTAGTAAACTAGATTCGTAGACCTTATTTGAATAGTCAAATCAGACCTGGTACCCACTCTCAAAAGTGTGGATATACGAGTCTTGTTTAATTGTGTCCCAGACAACAATGCCACAAATAAGTCTCTATTGATCAAATCAATATGAGCTTATTTATTTGTCATTTTATATGTTTGAGATTTTATTTATATTCAAAATATAAATTTTGTTATTCACATCTAATGTGTTTATCTCGGTTTAAAGTCAGTATCCAACTCATAGCGGATTCTGAACATCAATACACATATTTTATGTACCACACTAAGTATTTAAAATCTAATTTCAATACTAGTTGTGAACATAACTAAGACGAACATTTTTTAAAGTTAGAGCCTCGCCCTTTCTTTAATTCCTTCGTGTCTTCCATATCCAAATGGTAGTCACTTTGGGATATGTCAATTATCCTTTTCAATATTTTAGGAACCTTAGGCCAAGCCTTGGGTTTTTTAGAATATTGAAAGGAATGTGCACCTTGTGCTACATGCCCAATTGCAAACTTTGACTTTTCTCCACTAGAATAGTCAATTAATTCTCCAAGAATTAATTGCAATTTTAATACTTTTAAATCTAAAGATAGATTTATTATAAGTATATTAATTAAGCATTAAAGTCATCATCACATAAATCTTCCAAAGATTTTATGCTCTAATTTGCTTAATTTTGGGCGTAACGTATAATAAGTTATTTTATCAAATAAAGTAACCTATTATTTATTCCCAATTTGAAAATAAATCATTTAAAATATTTTAATCCCAGATTATATTTTAAATATCCAACTTTTCAATTTCTTATCTTGATTACAATAGTCCAACTATTTAATCAACGATTAGGGTACTATATATATATAATGATTATAATAGTCCAACTATATAATCAAATACAATCCAAATTAATTAACCTCAATTACATTGATTACTATAATCCAATTATAAAATAAATGTAAACTGAAATTAATTAATTCAATATATTGATTGATAATATAATCCAATTATATATAATCAAATATAATACAGTCCAACTGTTTATTAAAACAACAATTTAAATATTAGTCCAACTAACATTTAATATAACGACGAAATAATTTAAATGAGCGTGTTTAGCGAGTAATTGAACGAATGTTGCAAATTCAATACTTGCCTCCCACTATTTTTCGTCGAGCCTCTAACCCTCTGTGGAGTACTCGGGAAACCGTGTTTCCTAGTGGGCTAGGATCCCGTTAAAGTATCATACAATCCTGACTTTTGTCAATAAAAAATTGTATGATAATAACAAGGTAGATGTCGAAGATCAATTGGATCCCATCCACTCCTAGATCCAGTAAGTGGACATCCAAGTCCGAAACATATATCTAATATATGCCTATATATCGCAATATACCCTACCCGTTTCCTCTGGATCAACTAGGCCTTGGCTTTGGCCAAAAACAAACCTAGTGATTCCAGTCAAGCGTGGACCCATTGACAGGGAAGCTTCGTAATCAAATGTCTATGGACAAGAAGCGGTCTTGACTTTGGTCAAAAACAAACCACAACTTGGACACGACACCGATATATACAAAAGCCTCGTGATAAAGCACATCTTTGACTGACAAGGGCTTGACTTTGGTCAAAAACAACCTGACAATCTCCGATCTTGAGCAAGAATCACTCAATGGAAGGAAATAATGCTTGATATTTAACGAGGGTTTTTCGCGTGCAATTGGCTACCAATTTAATTATCTTGTTAAGGTCATCATCATACACCCTTAAGCATGCATTCTACAACATAATAAAGCGAGTATGAAATAAAATAATAATGATATGCGGATGAATATTTTACATTGATCCTAGATCAAATCTCTCACTATCTCTCCCGCTAGCACTTGTATTACTTCTACCGTTACACTACACTTCTAAAGAAACCTCTTTTACATGGAGGGGAATAGGTGAGAAGAGAATACAAAGAAATAAGAGATAAGGCTGGACACGCAGGTCCAATTTAATAAATCAAATTTATTACAATTTCCAAAATCGCCCAACCCGACTAATATCCATCCGATATGCATTATTCAAACATCATAACCATGTATTCATACAAGCATGTTATCAATCAATCAATCAAATTAATTAATCTTGATTATTAGTGATCATCCAATGTTCAAACAAAGATTTGATTTTGTTCGAGTCAAACTCGTTTTGCAAACACGTACTCAAAGTACAATTTCTACGAATTAATTAAATTACATAATTAAATCCAATTTAATACGTATTTAATTCTAATTCATTATTTAATTCCAAATTAATATTACACTTTTATTAACGAACCTTTACGACTTAAATTCCAAATTTAATCGCAACGGGTCTCAAAGCCCCATTAACATCTAATGTTTTATTTAATTAAAGTCCAATGGGCTTTTAATTAATTTCTATAGGCGTGGACTTTTGGTCAACTCGGGTCAAACCGAACAACCAAAATCCAATCCGGGAGTTACCCCATAAGCCTTTAAATTAATTTTGGCCCATTAGGCCCAATTAAATAATTAAGGTCCATTAAATCATAATGGACCTTTTGGATTCGGTTTTGGGCCTAATTGGATCCAACCAATTTTGCCTAAACCCAACTTTGTTACTACAAAGCCCAAAAGCCCAATTACAACCTAACAAGCCCAATTTCCAAAATCAAGCCCAAATTAATTAACTTATAAAATTCCAAATTTCACAATTAATTAACCTAAGTGTAATACACAATCAATTACCCAATTAACATTCTAAAATATCAATTAGCCTAATTAATCATGCACTTTTAACAACCAAATAGTGTCCAACACAATTCAATTAAAATCAAACCCAATTAACATGCTATTAAGTCTCGGCAATTATGGGTTTTTCAATTCGATTCGGTTTCAATCCAATTGAGTCCACAATCTTAATTTCCCAAATCAATTCAATTCATCCAATGAATTAAAACAAAAAATCACAAAGAATTTCATGTTCCTTAGAATCGGCCAAGCCACTTTAAAAGGGAAAAATGTTCCAAATCAAAATTCAATCCAATTGAACTTCAAAACAACATTAACCAATTGTTTTAAATCATCCAATGATCAAACAAAACAAAATTACCAAGACATTAGGGTTCTTCCAATTTTCGGCCAAGCTTCCAATTTGGGGAAAATTGAATCCAATCCAATTTCATGAAATTGATCACACACAATCTCAATTAAACATGTTCTAAGCATACTTAAACATCCAATTCAATTAAAACATGCTTAAACACATTTTACCCAATTTCAAGTTTCATGTTCAACCTAAAGAATTGGGGAAAATTGATCCAATCAAATTTTCTTGAAATTGATCATGCACAACTTCAATTCAACCTCATTCAAGCATACTTCATCAAACAATTCAACCAAATCATGCCTAAATCGAGTTTACCCAAATTAAAGTTTTGACAAAAAATAAGCAAAATGGGGAAAATCAATCCAATCAATTTTTTATCAAATTGATTACATACAACTCAAATTCAATCATATATAATCATTCTCAAACAATCAATTAGACAGAATCAAGCTAAAATCAAAAAGCCCCAAATTTGCTCAAGAACCCTAATTCAGTTTTCATGCATCAAAAGCTCAAGATACCATTGTAAGAGTTCAATTCAAAGTCCCAAGGATCACAAATCATGCACAAAAACCGCATATGAACACATCAAAGGAGGTGCGGAATATACTCACATTGAATTTCGGTTTTGATGAATGAAGAACAAGGTGCGATTTTAAGCTCCCTCCAAGCTCGGCAATGGCTTCCTTGACAGTGGGCTGTGCGGTTTGGACTGGTTTGGCTTCCTCCATGTTCGGCCATTGTAGACCACCATTGAAGCTCCAAGCTTCAAGCTTTCCAAGCTCATGAAGACACTTCCCTATCACCTATGTATGCCTCAAGGTGTGCTAGCACTTATCATCTTCCATTTTGCTTCTCAAAAATTCGGTGAACCAGAAAAATTGAAGAAGAAATCGGCTTGAAGCCGTGAGATGAGAGGAGAGAAAAAAGAGGGAAGAGAGAAGAACCGTACATGTTTGCATGTTAGAAGAGAGGACCGAAAAGTGTGTGTGTAAGGAATAGAAAAAATAATATATATTTATTCATTTATTTTCCAAAAATAAATAAAACATATATATATATACCAAACCTTTTCATATTCCAACACACTTTTACTTTTAACTTTAAGTCATATCACATCACTTTTTCACATCAATCTATTCACTTTAATAAAGTGACATATTGTCAAGTCACATCACTCAAAGTGACAATTGATTTGACGATTGACGCGACTAGCGATTTGACGCTTGATGTGACTGCGTGCCGCACTCGAATTCGAAATGCGAATGCGCTCGCGATCACTCTCGGGCTCGGGTTCGCCAATTCCAAATTAACGAATTTTCCGTCGCGTCGTAATTAAATGATTACGCCTAGCGAATTCACTATTCACGTCGCTAACGAATTAATTCTAAATTAATTCGTTCGTCCGAATTAAAATCTAATTTTAATTCCGCGTCGAAATCTAATTTATAATAATATATCGAATATATTATTTTATCGATTAATTCCAAATTAATCGTTCTCTCTTTAACAATATTTTATCCGAGATAAAATATCTTCGTAATTAATCCCAGATTAATTTTCTCTCTCAACGAATTAATCCCAGATTAATTCTATCTCTCTTCTAATTAATCCCAGATTAATCAAAGTGCGAGTCATACGTCATCGGTGAATCTTCAGGAAGCGACCCATGAGATCTCCGGATATGTTGGCAGTAAATACGATCGTCGGACTGTCCGAACACGTAAGTACCTCGTACTACGTTTATATCGATTTACAAGACAAGGTTGGCTTCTAGCAAAGCGCCATGCCTACCCAATTCTCCAGAAATATTCTTACAGGAATATATAGATCTGTATCAAGCGTGTTACCATAGTATTGTGTATATTGGCCCAGTATCGGATAGTCACGTGCTAGGGCTGGGGCTGGATAAGTGTCTGCCCCGTCCGAAGCACATGTCGGATGTCTGGTAACATAGTCTCTATAATCGGATATACATGACCTGGTCACAATATCCCGATTGGTTGCGCAACACTCAAGAGCACTAGTACCGTATCCTGCGTGACATCAACTCCAATATGACTGAAGTGATACTTCCGTCTTGACATCACACCCAATACACTACGACTCTCTGATAAACCCAGAAATGGTGTACACAGAACCCGTTTAAAGTCCCCTACCACCAAGACCAAAGTCTATCGATTATCGTAAGTATTAGCGATGTAAGTCTCAGGTTAAGACCATACACACCTACCTTGATTTCGGCCTCCCATAGACACATAGTCATAATACCAATGGGATTCCGAAGGGTCTATCCAGAGCGAAGCTGTTTCCCGTACCATCGGTGAAACACGACCTCCTATCGCACTTGCATAAGTATCAATACTTATATATATGAGAACTATGCCGTTGTGCCCTCACAAACGCGCACAAGTGCAATACTAGCCTATTCCGCATTATCGATGTCCAGTCTCGATAATACTACGGCTAGGGATATTTAATGATTAAACCTTCGGGGACTGATACTGTCTCATATCATTCTCAGTCCAGGTACTAATCATAGGGACCTCTCTTCATTTATATATCTATGGTGATCTAATCACAAATGATGAGAGTGCAATTTCCTTGTCACATAGTTAATTTGCTACAACAACACAATGATCTGTGCAAATAGTGACGCTATGGGTCATTTTGTCCAACACTAGCCCACTAGGAAAAGGTTTTCCCGAGTACTCAACAGAGGTTAGAGGCTTGCCGAAAATAGTGGGAGGCAAGTATTAAAATTGCAATATTCGTTTAGTTACTTGCCATACGCGCTCATTGTTGGTTTCTAATTAGGTCCCAATATCAATATAAGCACGAAAATAACATGTGAATACATCAACGGAGTGGTAGCGGAATACTCACATCGATCGGTTTGAGATGATTTGGTGAAGAACAAAACTGAAATTCTGCCCTCCAAAAACGCCACTGCTGTGCAGATTTTCGCCTCCAAAATCAGATTTTGATCCAACATTTGAAGCTCCAAGCTCCGTCGTTTGATTCCCGGCTCGTGGGTGGGTTTTCCCTATCACTTTCGCATAACTCTTGGAAGTGTGCTAGCACTTGGATTTTTTCACAAAACCCATGAATTTTCCTCTTTGGCTCACGCCATTTTGGACAGTAAGCACCTTGGGCGTCACTTTTGGGAGAGAAAGAGAAGAAAATAAGATGGATAGAAAGTGTTAGGTTAGTTTCAAAAGTGTAAAACATTTACTTTATATAGTTTCCAAAAATATATAAATGTTTTACCATTTAATTTTCCTTTCAAAAAGTCAAAATAAATTAAATGTAAACCTTGAGTGTTCCACACTCCAACATCAATGTCCATCAAGTCATATCAAGTCTATCAAGTTGTCAAGTCACATCACTCAAAGTGACAAGTGATTTAACGCTTGAAGTGACTAGCGATTTGACGCTTGAAGTGACTAGCGATTTGACGCTTTATTCGACTAATGATTTGACGCTTGATGTGACTTGCGTGCCGCACTCGAATTCGAAATGCGAATGCGCTCGCAATCACTCTCGGGCTCGGGTTCGCTAATTCCTATTTAGCGAATTTTCCGTTGCATCGTAATTAAATGATTACGCCTAGCGAAATCACTATTCACGTCGCTAATGAAATAATTCTAAATTAACTCGTTCGCCCGAATTAAAATCCAATTTTAATTCCGCGTCGAAATCCAATTTCGTTTAATATATCGAATATATTAATTTACCTGATTAATTCTAATTTATCGTTCTCTCTCTTTAGACGATATTTTATCCCAGATAAAATATCTCCGTAATTAATCCCAGATTAATTTTCTCTCTCATCGAATTAATCCCAGATTAATAAAGTGCGAGTCATACGTCATCGGTGAATCATTGGGAAGCGACCCATGAGATCCCCAGATATGTTGGCAGTAAATACGGTCGTCGGACTATCCGAACACGTAAGTACCAAGTACTACGTTTTATCGATTTTGAAGACAAGGTTGGCTTCTAGCAAAGCGCCATGCCTACCCAATTCTCCGGAAATATCCTTATAGAAATATAAAGATCTACATCAGGCATAGTATACATAGTATTGTGTATGTCGATCCAGTATCGGACTGTCACGTGCTAGGCCTGAGGCTGGAGCTGTGTCTACCCCGTACGGAGCACATGTCGGATGTCTGGTAACTAGTCTCTATAATCGGATATACATGACCTAGTCATAATATCCCGATGGCTGCAGCACTTAAGAGTACTAATACCGTATCCTGCGTGACATCATCTCCACTATGACTGGAGTGATACTTACGTCTTGACATCACACCCAATACTCTACGATTCTCAATATACCCAGCATTGGCGTACACAGAATCGGTTAAAGCCCTGGACGACCGCAACTAGAGTATATCGATTGTCGCAAGTATTAGCGGTGCAAGTCTCAGGTTAAGACCAAATACACCTACCCTAATTTCGGACTTCCATAGACACTTAGTCATACTACCAATGGAATTCCGAGGGGGTCTATCCAGAGCGAAGTTGTTTCTCGTACCATCGGTGAAACAAAACCTCTTATTACACTTGCATGAGTATCATATACCCAAATATATGAGAACTATGCCGTTGTGCCTTCACAATGCGCACAAGTGTAATACTAGTCTTTTACGTATTTATCTATGTCCAATCTCGATAATACTCTGACTAGGGATATTTAATGATTTATCCTTCGTGGACTGATACTGTCTCATATCCTTCTCCGTCCAGGAAAAAATCATAGGGACCTCTCATCATTTATACTTCTAGGTGATCTAATCATAAATGATAAGAGTGCAATCTCATTTGTCACATAGTTAATTTGTACAACAACACCATGATCTGTACAAATAGTGACGTTATGGGTCATAATTGTCCAACACTCATTTCAAATATTTCGTCAAATAAATTAATATATTAGTTGGACTAATATTTAATGTTGTTTTAATAAACAGTTGGACTGTATTCAAACTATTTCAATTAATAGTTGATTTTATAATTGGATTATAGTAATCAATATAATTGAATTAACCTATTAAATTATAGGTGATTATATAGTTGGACTATAATAATCATTATAATAAATAGTACCTAAAATCCTTGATTAAATAGTTGGACTATTAGAATAAAGATAATTGAAAGATTAGTGTTTAAAAAATAATCCTGGGTGAAAATGTATTTAAACGGCTTTAATTTTCAAATTGGGAATAATGAATCAGGATAGTCCTGAAAACTAAGAAGTTACTTTATTTGATAAAATAAAATCTTAGGCCTAAGCCCGGAGTTGAGCAAATAGTAGAGCATGATCTTTGGAAGATTCATGTGATGATAACTTTTGTGCTTAATCCCTTATGATTGCCGCAAAGACTCCTTAATTTCTTATTCAGAACTAAGGATTAGATCCTTATAGTCTCTTGGAGAGTTAATGGCTAATACTCTAGGAGACAAAGCCAAAGTTTGCAATAAGGCGAGAAGCGCAAGGCGCATCTTACTTCGACATTCCGGAAGGCCAAGGCTTGGCCAAGGGCTTCTGGGATGTGGAAAAGGGCAAAGGCAAAGTCATTATAATATTCTAGGAAGACAAATGACATATCCCAAGATGTCTGGCTAAATTGTGGCAAACGGGGACACAGAAGCTTGACTGCCGTATGGACAAGGCAGACATGAAGGAATTGAAGACGGTGTAAGGCTCCGACTTCAAATGTGTTTGTTATAAACATGTTCACTGCTAGTATTAAAATTGGATTTTGATACTAAGTGTGGTACATAAATATGTACTGGTGTGCAGAATCTGCTATGAGCAGGATACTGACTTCAGTTGAGATTAATCTACGAATCGAAAACGGGACGACAATCGCTGTTTTAACCGTAGAGACCTAAGTTTAGGAACTACCATTCGGGTGTGTACTTAAATTAGGAAACTGTTACAATGTAACTAGTTTGACTGGGAACATTATCTCTATATCAGGGTTTAACCCGTTGCGGGTATACCTTTATATTCTATAACACTAAAGTGTTTCATTATATAAAGATGATATTGAGATAAACACATTAGATGTGAATAACAGTATTTATATTTTGAATATAAATAAATCTCAAACGTATAACATGACAAACAAATAGCTCGAACTGAATAAATCAGTTGAAACTTAATTGTGGCATTATTGTCTGGGACACAATTAAATAAGACTCGTATATCCACACTTTTGAAGCGTTGATACTAGGACGGATTTGATTCCATTCAAATGATTTCTACGAATCTAGTTTATTAGGCAAAGTGCCTAAAACACCTTTACTTGGTAAAAGTGCAAATGCCACCGATCTGTTAGCCCTCGTTCATAGTGACGTAAGTGGGCCCATGTCTAGCTAGGCTAGAGGTGGATATGAATATTTCGTGACCTTTACGGATGTGGCATCGCGTTATGGTTATGTGTTTCTTTCGAAACACGAATCGAAAACTTTTGATGAATTGAAAGAGTTTCGACATGAAGTACACAAACAGATCGGCTAAAGTATTATACCGTCACGGTTAGACCATGATGAAAATACTTAAGCAATAAGGTTCTCATATACTTGAAAGAGTATAGTATTCTTTCAATGAGGACTCCTCCCGGAACACGTCAAATTGACGGTGTGTCCGAACGGAGATATCGAATTTTTTGGACATGATAAGGTTAATCATGAGTCGCTCTGAGCTACCATTTCCTTCAAGGGATAAGCTTTAAACAATGCAAAACTTATTTAGAATAAGGTTCCATAAAATGTATTTGACAGATTTCATATTAGATATGAACAGGAAAGAAATCGGGTTTACTCATTCCTATAGATTTGGGTATGCTAGGCATATGTTTGGATGATACCAAACTAAAACCCAAATCGGATAAATGCCTAAGTTATAGGTTATCCTAGGGAAACCAAAGTATAGTACTTATACAACTCACATGAGAACAATGTAATTGTTGCTCACCATGCGGTTTTCCTAAGAGGAATACCAATATGCAGTGATAAGTGAGAGGAAAGTAAAACTCGATGAAAATCAGAGTAATACTGTTCCAGGCACCGATTCCTTAATGGAACACAAATAGTTCATCAAGGATGATATTATTCCAATAATCTTCGAATACACAAGAACCACGTAAGTTGGAGAGAGTCAGAAAACAACCTGAGAGGTATGGGTTTCTGATCTCACCTCATAAATAAGTCAGTCTTATTGAGGAATACGAACTAACTACATATGAGGAAGTGATACAAGGTATCGACTCCCTATTATGGAAAAGTGCCATGATGTCCGAAATGGATTCCATGTATACCAACTAAGTTTGGATACTAGTTGATGTACCGAAAGGCATTGTGCCTATTGGTACTATATAAGTCTTCAAGGAAGTCATACATGGATGGCAACATACCAACGTACTAAGCTAGGCTTGTAGCGAAAAGGTATCGTTATCAACATTGTGTCGATTACGACGAAACCTTTTAACCTGTTGCCATGGTTAAATCCATTTGGATAATGTTTGCTGAAGTTACATATTTCATTTATGAAATATGGCAGCTGGAATGCCAAAACCGTTTTTCTTAACGGAAACCTTTTGGAGGATGTTTACAACATCCTGACGGTTTTGTCATACTAAAACAAGCAAACAAGGTTTGCAAGTTAATTCGATCCATGGACGGATTGAAGCAAGCATATAATTCTTGGAATTATCATTTTGATGTAATCATAATGGTATATGATTTAAAAACGAAAATGATTCTTGTGTATATGTGGAGGTTAGTGGGAGCGCACTGACAGTGAATGTCCTGTATAAAATGATGACATATCATTTCTTGGAAATGATATTCCCAAAATACAATCGGTGAAAGCTTGGCTTTCAAGAAAATTCTCTATAGAATTCTTGGGAGAAACAACATTTATTCTAGGAATAAAGATCTACTGGGATAGATCTAAAAGTTGTTAATACTCTCCGAGCACTCGTACATTGAAAGATATGTACACGACCTCGTGTCTCATACGCTTTGAGCATGTGGAATCACAATCGGGCCAATCCAAGTGATGGTCACTGGATTGATGTTAAGAACATCCTTTAGTATCTTAGATGATCTAAGGATGCTGTCTTATACTATGGAGAATGAGAACTTGAAGTGACTAGGTTCACCGTTGCAAGTTTCCTAACCGATATAAACGACTATAAGTCATAACAACGGTACTATAAAGTTTGAATAACGGAACAGTAAGCTGGAAATCTTCCAAGCAAGATATTGTTACCGGATAAACAACAAAAGTGGATTATTGCTGCAGCTGAGGTAGCAATAGAAGCCTTCTGGATTGATAATAATCCTAATCAATTAGGAGTAGTTCTGTTAGCAGCTGAGCTAGGCTACAGCGCAGGCTAAAGAATTAATGGCCTCATAAAGGATCCAGATAAATACTTCGACTATTCATCTGATTCGTTCGGATCATACATCGTGGCGATGTGATGATCGAATAAATCGCATAATTTGATAGTCTTGCAAATCCGCTAACGAAAGGTTTTCCTCAGCAGAAATTTGAGTGAACCGTACATAGTTCGGGTGTAGGACACTTGAGTGATTGGCTATAGGCCAAATGGGAGATTGTTGGACAGTTATGGCCCATAACATCACTATTTGTACAGATCATGGCGTTGTTGTACAAATTAACTCTGTGACAAAGGAAATTGCTATTCTATCATTTGTAATTAGATTACCAAGATGTATAAATGATAGAAGGTCCATATGATTAGTTCTGGATTGATAAGATATGAGACAGTATCAATCCATGAAGGTTTAATCATTAAATATCCCTAGTCGTAGTATTATCGAGATTGGACATCGATAATGCGGAATAGACTAGTATTGCACTTGTGCGCGTTGTGGGAGCATAACGACATAGTTCTCATAAATTTGGGTGTAGGATACTCATGCAAGTGTAATAGGAGATTGTGTTTACCGATGGTACGGAAAACATCTTCGCTCTGGATAGACCCCTCGAAATTCCATTGGTAGTATGACTATGTGTCTATGGAAGTCTGAATCAAGGTAGGTGTATTTGGTCTTAACCTGAGACTTGCACCGCTAATACTTGCGATAATCAATGTACTTTGGTTTTGGTCGTCCAGGGCTTTAACAGGTTCTGTGTACGCCTCTTCTGGGTATATTGAGAATCGTAGTGTATTGGGTGTGATGTCGAGATGGAAGTATCACTCCATTCATAGTGGAGATGATGATCACGTAGGATACGGAACTCGTTCTCTTATATGCTGCAGCTATCGGGATATTATGAGTATGTCATGTTTATCCGATTATAGAGACTAGTTACCAGAGATCCGATATGTGCTTCGTACGGGGCAGACACATTTCCAGCCCCAGGCCTTGCACGTGACATCCGATACTTGATCGAAATACGCAATACTACGTATACTACGCCTAATATAGATCACTTATTCCTATAAAGATATTTCTGGAGAATTGGGTAGGCATGTCACTTTGCTAGAAGCCAACCATGTCTTGTAAATCGGTAAAAACGTAGTACTAGGTACATACGTGTTCGGATAGTCCGACGACCGGATTTACTGCCAACATATCTGGGGATCTCATGGGTCGCTTCCCGAAGATTCACCAATGACGTATGACTCACACTTTATTAATCTGGGATTAATTAGATCAGAGAGAAAATTAATCTAGGATTAATTACGAAGATATTTTATCTGGGATAAAATATTAATTAAAGAGAGAAAATGATTAATTTGGAATTAATCGATAAATTAATATATTCGATATATTAATTGAAATTAGATTTCGACGCGGAATTAAAATTAGATTTTAATTCGGGTGAACGAGTTAATTTAGAATTAATTCGTTAGCGATGTGAATAGTGATTATGCTAGGCATAATTATTTAATTACGTCGCAATGGAAAATTCTTTTATTCGGAATTAGCGAACCCGAGCCCGGGAGTGTTTGTGGACGCACTCGCATTTCAAATTCAAGTGCGGCCCACAGGTCACATCAAGCGTCACATCACTTGTCACTTTAAAGTTGCTTTAACTTGATGGGTTTTGGTGGAGTTGGTAGATACTTATATTACACTTCATTTGAAAGCTTTGAATGACTATTACCAAATCCATTTTTTTGGTATATCATTTTTTTGGCTTTGATTTTGGAAATCAATTAACCCATAATTTCTCTCTTTCTCCTCTCGTCTCTCTCGGCCAAGGGCCATTTTGCTCTCCAAATTTCTGGTTTTACCGTGAACACAATGAGAAGCAAGGGAAATTTTGCGGCAAAATTTCCAGAGTGGTAGAACGCTTTAGGAGTCGTACGAAGGTGATAGGGAAACCCACCCGTGGGCATGGAATCACACATCACAAGCTTGGAGCTTGAAGGACCACCATGGCCGAAAATTTGGAGGACACAAAGCATCCCACTGCCGTAAGCATCATGGAGGAGGAAAAGATCTTTTTGTGTTCATCGTATCGCATAACCGATAATTGTAAGTATTCCGCAACCTCTTTGAGTATTCGCATATATGTTTCATTGCTTGATTTGATCATTGGGACCTAATAGAAACCCAACAGACGGGTCTGGAGTTTGCAAACGCTCTGGGGGTAGAAACCTCCCCATGCTATGATTCTTCTGATCCGAGGCGGTTAGGCAGACTACTCATGGGGGAAGAAACCTACTCGTGTTCGCCATCCCTTAAGGTTACAGGAGTCACGGAGACACTAGGGCCTTCCCCGTGTTGTACACCTGGTGTTTCTCATCAGGACTCACCAGCTAACTCGCAGGGGCAGAAACCTCCCTGGGTCCGGTTTACCCGAGGTCACAAAGGTCATAGAGGCCATTCGACCATCCCATGTCGTGTTCCTGGTAGTTCTCAACGGGATTCACCAGCCAACTCGCAGGGGCAGAAACCTCCATTGATCCGGTTTACCCGAGGTCACAAAGGTCATGGAGGCCATTCGGCCGTCCCCATGCCGTGTGCGTGATGGTTCTCAATGGGATCAGCCTGACAACTCGCAAGGGCAGAAACCTCCCTGGGTCCGGTTTATCCGAGCTATTCCTAAAAAATACGAGTCATTGGGTAGTAACGCTCCGGCCTCGGGGATTTGATAATGACACCCGGGATTGGCGTGCCACGAGGGGTTCACGCTTTTCCCACATATACTTCATCCCTTGACGCGTTCTAGATCCTCAAAGGTGAACACACCTTGGTCAGAACACTTCCACCCGGGGGTTTGAAAATGACACCCGGGATTTACGTGCCACGAGCTTGGTGTCCTTCCCAGCTACTGAACACCCCTTCGCTCCGAGCACATCCCAATAATATTGAAGATGAATTTCGCATTCAATTAATAAACAAGTAAAGTGGACAAGTTTTTAATTTAAAAGAGAAAGTCTTATTCATATTCAAGGGACCTACTACCATTCTTACAACTCTTTACGGGTCATTTCAAGAGAGGCTTTTACAATAAATTTCTGATTCTTATCTTGCAGTTGTTGGATAATTATGACCCATAGCATCATTATTTGTAAAAGACATGGTGTTTTTGTACAAATTAACTATGTGACAAAGGAAATTGCTCTTTTATCATTTTGTAATTGGATTACTTGAATATATAAATGATAAAAGTCCATATGATTAGTACCAGATTAACAAGATATGAGACAGTATTAATCCACGAAATATTTAATCATTAAATATCCCTAGTCGTAGTATTATCCAGACTGGACATCGATAATGCGGAATAGGCTAGTATTACACTTGTGCGCGTTATGGAAGCTTAACGACATAGTTCTCATATATTTAAGTATTTAATACTTATGCAAGTGTGATAGGAGGTTCTGTTAGCCGTTTGACCGGGAACAGCTTCGCTCTGGATAGACCCATCAGAGTTTCATTGGTATTATGACTATGTGTCTTTGGGAATCCGAATTAGGGTAGGTGTATGTGGTCTTAACTTGAGACTTGCATCGCTAATACTTGCGACAATCAGTATACTTTGGTTTTGGTCATCCGGAGCTTTAATAGGTTTTGTGTACGCCTCTTCTGGGTTTACTGAGAATCGTAGTGTATTTGGTGTGATGTCAAGATGGACGTATCACTTCAGTCATATGGAGATGATGATCACGTGGGATACAGAACTAACACTCTTAAATGTTGCAACTATCGGGATAGTATGACTAGGTCATGATTATCTGATTACATAGACTAGTTGTTGATGATCTGATATATGCTTCGTACGGGACCGACATAATTCCAGCCCTAGGCCTAGCATGTGAGATCCGATACTGGATCGTCTTACACAATACATTGTATACTATGCCTGATACAGATTATATATTATTCGTTAAATATTTCTGGAGAATTGGGTAGGCACGGTGTTTTGCTAGAAGCCAACCATGTCTTGTAAATCGGTGAGAACGTGGTACGTGGTACGCACGTGTCGGATAGTCCGACAACTGTATTTACTACCAACATATCCAAGGATCTCTTGGGTTGCTTCCCAAAGATTCACCAATGACATTTGACTTGAACAGAATTAATCTGGGATTAATTATGAGAGAGAAAATTAATTTGGGATTATTTGCTGTAAGAATTTATCTAGGATAAAATTCGTCAAGAAGAGAGAACGCGATTAATTTGGAATTAATCGATTGAATAATATATTAGATATATATCAATTGAAATCAGATTTCAATATGGAATTAAAATTATATTTTAATTCAAGCGAACGAATTAATTTGGAATTAATTCGTAAGGGACTTTCGTAATAATTTTGCTAGGCATTATTATTTAATTAAATTGGATTTAATTACATCGCGACGGAAAATTCATTTATTCGGATTAAACGAACTGGGCCTAAAGTGTGTTGTACAATCCAACTTAAATTTGGAATTTAAAGTGGTGGGACCCACTATAACTTACATCAATTTGTCAAAAGATGATGGAAGTTGTTGGCAATATTTATTGCACTTTGGAAGTCAAAACACACACACCTTTTACATGTTTGGTAACAAGTTTTGAACTTGAAAAACTATTCATCTTTCTCTTTCCCTTGGTGGCCGAAACCTTGCTTCTCTCCATTGGAATTTTGTTGCAAAATTTCAAGTAAGCTAGCACTTCAAGAGTTAAAAGAAGGTGATAGGGAAACTCACCCAAGTGTTGGAAACACTCAACAAAGCTTGGAGCTTCTACATCCATGGAGATTTTTGAAATTTCATCAACCAACCAATGTAAGTATTTCGCAACTTTACTTGGTAAATTCACACACAAATCATGATTTAGAGATCCTTGGCATGTCTATGACACTAACAATGGTATTAGAGCCATATCTAAGCATGATTTGAATTTTAGGGTTCTTAACTTTAATTTTGGGATTTTGTGCTTGGAGCATGCAAATTCAAAATTGGTTGTTTGGTTGTGTTTAGATGATGATGAATTGGATTTGTGCATCATTGGAATTGAGAAAAGTGGTTGGATCAAAATTTCCCTAATTCCCTAGCCATAGCCGAATGTATGAACCCTAATATACTCATGGTAATTTTTGAAATTTGAAAATTGGATATGTTAAATGCATGAAATGAATATTGATTGTTGATTTAATTGGATTGAAATCAAAATTGGATGTTATTTCGTGCTAATGCCGTGAGTTTGAAGCATGTTGAATGAGTTGATTTTGCTTCAATTTGTGTTGGACATGAATTGGATAATTAAATCATGATTAATTGGATTAATTAGTGTTTTGGAAACATTAGATTAATTGATTAATTATGTTAATTACACTTTAAATTGAATTAATGTGATTTTGGAATATTATGTTAATTTAATTTGGTTGTAATTGGGCTAATGGGCTTGGTTGGGCCAAGTTTGGTTTTGGACAATTGGGTTGGATCCAATTGGGCCTAAAACCATTTCCATAAAGTCCAAATATGACTTATGAGCCTTTTAAAATTTAATTGGGCCTAATGGGCCGAAATTGATTTTGTGGCATAGAGTGATTCCTAAATTGAGCTTTGGCATCTTGGGTTGGATCCATAATGGCCAAAGCCCATGCCTAAAGAATTAATTGAAAGTCCATTGGACTTTAATTGAATTGGCATTGGATGCTATTGGGCCTTTGAGACACATTTAGATTGGATTTGGAATCCAAGTCTAAAAGGCACTATTAAAAGTGTAATTATTTAATTTGGAATTAAATATGAATTAGTATTGGATACAATTTAAATTTGATTTAAAATTATAGTTCAATATAATTCAAGAATACTTACTTTGAGTATTTATTCTTAAACGAGTTGGACTCGCGCAAATCAAATCGCTGTATGAAGATTGGATGGTCATTAATCAAAGATTAATTAATTGGATTAGATTGATTGACAGCATGCTTTGTGTGAATACTTGGATGTATTTGTATGAATAATGTATATCAGATGGATATTAGTTGGGTGGGGGCAATTTTCGAAATTGTTGTAAATTTGGAATTTATTTAAATTGGACCTGCGTGTCTAGCCTTTTACCTCCTTATCTCTTTGTATTTCTCTTCTCACCAATTCCCCTCAATGAATATGAGGTTTCTTTATGTATTATGTAATTGGGTAGAAGAATGTAAAGTGCTAACGGGAGAGATGAAAGAGAGTGATTTGTTCTAGGAACAAATTGTATTATATATCTATCCGCGTAACATTATTAAATTTTATCACGCCTTATTATGCTTTTAGAATGCATGTTTAAGGGTGTATGATGAATCCTAATCAAAGATAATAAATTGGTTTCCAATTTACGCAAAAACCCTCACTTTAATATTAAGTGTTTTCCTTCCATTGAGTGGTTCTCTATCAAGATCCAAGATTGACTTTAATTTGTTGGCCAAAGTCAAGATCACGGTCCATCGCGGATGTGTTTGAACCACGAAAGCTTTGTTATATATCGCATGTCTTGGGCAGTTGTGACTTGTTGGCCAATGTCAAGGTCATTTCTGTACATCGACGTGGATTATGAAGTTTTCCCACTGTCAATGGGTCACGCTTAACTGGATTCATTAAGCTTGTTGAGCCAAAGTCAAGGCTTAGTTGATTCAGAGGAAAAGGTTAGGAAATATATTGGATATATGTTCTGGACTTGGAGGTCCACCTACCGGATCTAGGAATTGGATGAGATCCAATTGATCATAGAGAACTACCTAGTTAAGTTTCATACAGCTTGTTGGCCAAAGTCAAGGTTATGTGTTATTTAACGGGATCCTACCCACTAGGAAACTAGGTTTCCCGAGTACTCCAAAAAGGGTTAGAGGCTCGTCGAAAAATAGTGGGAGGCCAGTATTAAATTTGCAATTTCATTTAATACATGCTAATACACGCTCTTTTAATTTTATATCTCGTTATATATATATATATTAGTTGGACTAATATCATTTATTGCTTTCTTTGAACAGTTAGACTGTACAAGACACTACTCCACTAGTAGTTAGTTATATAGTTGGACTATAGTGACCATTACATTTTGAGTGTACCCGAAATCATTGATTGAATAGTTGGACTATTACAATCGAGATGGCTGGAAAGATTAGCGTTAGAGACATAATCATGGCGAGAATGCCTTTAACGGCGCAAATTTTCCAGATTGGGAGATGAATCTCAGGATAGTCCTGGGAGCTGAGAAGTTGCTCTATGTTATAGACAGACCTCTCGGGCCTGAGCCCGGACATGAGCGGGCAGTTGATCATGAGCTTTGGAAGACTCATTAAGATGATAAATTTACCGCTTAATCCATCATGCTCGCCGCAATGACCCCTCAATTTCATCGTCAGAACAAAGGATTGAATCCTTATAACATGATGCTAAAATTGAAGGACCTTCACAGATCTAATCTTAGATCTCAAAAGTACGAATTGCAAAAGAAGCTCTTCCGCTCGCGTATGTGAGAGGGTACATCTGTCGAGCACTATGTGTCGCAGATGATTGCTGACATCAAACAGCTAGGTCAGCTGGGCATAACCTTCGAGGCCGAGACTTCTATAGATTTGATCTTACATTCTCTACCCACCTGTTGGGGCGGGTTCATGACGAACTACAATATGATGAACCAATAGAAGACTCTTGGAGAGTTAATGGCGATGCTAAAAGAAGTAGAGCCAGAGCTTCTGAAAGGCGCGAGGCACATCTTACTTCGACATCTCAGAAGGCCAAGGCTTGGCCGAAGGCTTCTGGTGGTGTGAAGAAAAGGAAGAAAAATAGCAAGGTGAAATCATCACAGTCTTCTGGGAAGACTAAGGACATATCCCAAGATGTCTGCCTACATTGTGGAAAACTGGGTCACTAGAAGCGTGACTGCTGTGAGTACAAGTGATACATGAAGAAAGCGAGGGCGGGCAAGGCTCCGGCTTCATGTATTTTTGTTATTGAAATAAACATGTCCATTACTGGTTTTAAAAATTGGATTTTTGATTCTGGATGTGTACTCACATATGTACTGATGTGCAGGTTCTGTAGATTAGCAGGAGACTGACTTCAGGAGAGATCGACCTCCGAGTCGGAAATGGGACTAGAGTCACTGTTTTGGCCGTTGGCACCTATATTTTGAATCTGACCTCGGGGCATGCACTTAATTTAGGAGACTGTTATTTTGTACCTAGTTTGACTAGGAATATCATCTCTGTATCTTTTTTTAACCCGATGCGGGTATTCCTTTGTATTCTGGAACACTGTGTGTTTTATATATAAAGATGATGTTTTGATATGTACAGCTGATGTTAATAATGGCCTTTATGTTTTGAATATAAATGAATCTCAAACATATAACATGACAAACAAAATGCTCAAATTGAGTAAAACAGATGAAACTTATCTGTGACATTGTCGTCTGGGACACATTAACAAGACTCGTATATCCACACCTTCGAAGAATGGATACTTGGACGGATTTGATCCTAATTCATATGATGTCTGTGAATCTTGTTTATTAGGCAAAATTCCTAAAACACATTTTAGTGGTAAGGGTTTACGTGCCACCAAGCTGTTACCCTCGTTCATAGTGACATATGTGGGCCCATGTCTAGCCAGGCTAGAGGTGGATATGAATACTTAAAAACCTTTACGGATGATGCATCACGTTATGGTTATGTGTATCTTATAAGACACAAGTCGGAAACTTTTGAGAAATTCAAAGAGTTTCGACACGAAGTAGAAAAACAGACCGGCAAAAGTATTAATACATTTTTGGATAATTATGACCCATAGCGTCACTATTTGTAAAAGACATTGTGGTTTTTGTACAAATTAACTATGTGACAATGGAAATTACATTTTATCATTTTTTGTAATTAGATTACTTACATATATAAATGATAAAAGTCCTTATGATTAGTTCCGGATTATAAGATATGAGACAATATTAATCCATAAAGGTTTAATCATTAAATATCCCTAGTCATAGTATTATCGAGATTGGACATCGATAATGCAGAATAGACTAGTATTGCACTTATGCGTGTTATGGAAGCGTAACATCATAGTTCTCATATATTTAAGTATTGGATACTTATGCAAGTGTGATAGGAGGTTGTGCGAGTCCAACTCGTTTAAGAATAAGTACTCAAAGTATGAATTCTTGAATTATATCGAACTACAATTTTAAATCCAATTTAATTTATATTCAATACTAATTCCTTATTTAATTCCAAATTAAATAATTACACTTTAGTAATGTGCCTTTACGACTTAGATTCTAAATCTAATCTTAATGGGTCTCAAAGCCCAATTAACATCCAATGTCAATTTAATTAAAGTCCAATGGGATTTCAATTAATTTATTAAGGTATGGACTTTGGAAACCAAAGGCCAATAAGGAATCACCCTTTGCCACAAAATTAATTTTGGCCCATTAGGCCCAATTAATTACTTAAAGGTCCATTTGTTATATTTAGACTTAATGGAATGGTTTAGGCCCAATTTGGATCCAATCCAATTGTCCTAAACCAACTTGGCCCAACCAAGCCCATTAGGCCCAATTACAACAATTTTAGCCCAATTATAAATTAAGCCTAACTAATTAAATTTTAATATTCCAAAAAATCACAATTTAATTAATTAAAGTGTGTTGCATTAATTAATTATTTAAATTAACATTTCCAAAACATCAATTTAATTAATTAATCATGCATTATTATATTCAACACATGTCCAACATTATTGAAACAAAATCAATTTATTTCCATGCTTCTTTGGTCACGGCAATGAAGGGACTTTTTATATCAATTTTGATTTTAATCCAATTAAATGACAAACTAATATATATCCATGTATTTTAAACACATCCAATGATTTAAAAAAAAAAATCACCATGACCTAGGATCTATATACATTCGGCCAAGCCTAAGAATTTTGGAAATATTAATCCAATTAATTTTCTCATCAAATTGATCATGCATAACACTTAGTTATCATTATATAAGTATACTCTAAAAAACAATTTGATCAAATCATGCTCAAATAAAAAATACCCAAATTCAAGTATATAAACCCTAAGTTCATTTCATGCTCAAAATTGGCATTGGTTTGTTGGCCAAAGTCAAGACCTTTGTCCATCGCGGATGTGTTTGAATCATGAAGGCTTTGTTCCATATCGTATGTCTTGCCCAAGTTGTGATTTGTTGGCCAAAGTCAAGATCACTTCTTGTTCATCGACATCGATTACAAAGCTTTCCAAGGTCAATGGGTCCCGCTTAACTTGAATTATTATGCTTGTTGAGCCAAAGCCAATGCTTAGTTGATTTAGAGGGAAAAGTTTAGGAAAATATATTGGATATATTGGCATATATATTGTATATATGTTTCGGACTTGGAGGTCCACCTACCGGATCTAGGAATTGGATGAGATCCAATTGATCTTAGAGATCTACCTAGTTAAATATCATACAGCTTGTTGGCCAAATTCAAGGTTGTGTGTTATTTAACGGGATCCTAGCCCACTAGGAAACTAGGTTTCCCAAGTACTCAACAAAGGGTTAGAGGCTCGCCGAAAAATAGTGGGAGGCCAGTATTGAATTTGCAATTTCGTTCAAATACTTGGCATTACGCGCTTTCAAATTATTTCATCAATTATATATTTATTAGTTGTACTAATATTCTATTATTTTTCTTGTATTAGTGGGACTGTACCCAAATATCGTTAATTGAATAGTTTGACTATTGCAATTAAGATGGCTGGAAATATCAGAGTTAGAGACATTATCATGGCGAAAATGTCTTTAATGGCGCGAACTTTCCTGATTGGGATATGAACCTTAGGATTGTCCTGGGGGTTGAGAGGATGCTCTATATGATAGAGAGACCCATCGGGCCTAAGCCCGGAAATTAGCAGCCACTTGAGTTTGAGCTTTGGAAGACTCATAGCGATGACAACTCAACTGCTCAGTCTGTCATGCTCGTTGCGATGACCCCTCAATTTCGTCGCCGAAACAAGGGATTGGATCCATATACTATGATGGAAAAATTGAAAGACCTTCACCGATCTAACCTTAGATCGCAAATGTATGAATTGCAGAAAAAACTCTTTCACTCTCGAATGTCGGAGGGTACATCTGTTGAGCACCATGTGTCATAGATGATTGCCGATATTAAACAACTAGGTCAGCTAGGCATAACCTTTGAGGCTGAGACTTCTATAGATTTGATCTTGCAGTCTCTTCTTGATAGTTGGAGCGAGTTCATCATGAACTACAATATGATGAACCAAGACCATACTCTTGGAGAGCTGATGGCAATGTTGTGTGAAGTAGAAAAAGAGCCGATGAAGGGCAAAAATCTCGAGGCGCACTTCGCTTCAATATCTCAGTCTCATAAGGCTTGGCCGAAGGCAACTGGAGGTGTAGAGAATAAGAAGAAGAAGAAGAATGGCAATGCCAAATCGTCAAAACCTTCTAGGAAGGGTAAGGACAAACCCCAAGATGTATGTCTGCAGTGCGACAAGCAGGGTCACTGGAAGCGTGGCTGTCGCGAGTACAAGGCATACATGAAGGAAATCAAAGCGGGCAAGGCTCCGGCTTCAGGTATGTTTGTTATAAAAATAAACATGTCTATTTCTAGTTTTAAAAATTAGATTTTTTATTCTGGTTGTGGTACTCATATATGTACTGATGTGCAGGATCTGCGGATTAGCAGGAGACTGGCCTTAGGAGAGATTGACCTCCACGTTGGAAATGGGACTCGAGTCGCTATTTTGGCCATTGGGAGTTATATTTTGGAACTGCCCTTAGGGCATGTACTTAATCTTTGAGACTGTTATTATGTACCTAGTTTGACTAGGAATATTGTATCTGTAACTTTATTGGCCCAATGTGGCTATACTTTTGTTTTTAGAAAAACGGGGTGTTTTATGTATAAAAATGATATGGAGATATGCAGTGCTGATGTAGATAATGGTCTTTATATTTTTAATACAAATCTATCTCAAACTTATAATGTAACAAACAAAAGGCTTAAACTAAGTAACAGAGATGAAACTTATATGTGGCATTGTCGTCTGGGACACATTAACAAGACTCGTATATCCACACTTTCGAAAAGTGGGTACTTGGACGGATTTGATCCAAATTCATATGACGTCTGCGAATCTTATTTATTAGGCAAAATGCCTAAAACACCTTTTAGTGGTAAATGTGCACGTGCCAACGAACTGTTAGCCATTATTCATAGTGACGTATGTGGGCCCATGTCTAGTCAGGCTAGAGGTGGATATGAATACTTCACAACCTTTACGGATGATGCGTCGCGTTATGGTTATGTGTATCTTAGGAGACACAAGTCAGAAACCTTTGAAAAATTCAAAGAGTTTCTACACTAAGTAGAAAAACAGACCAGCAAAAGTATTAAAACATTACGGTCGGACCGTGGTGGAGAATACTTGAGCAATGAGTTTCTTAATTACTTGAAAGTATGGTATTCTTTCACAGTGGACTCCTCCCGGAACACCTCAATTAAACGGTGTGTCCGAACGGAGAAACTGAACTTTGTTGGACATGATAAGGTCTATGATAAGTCGCACAGAGCTACCTATTTCCTTATGGGGATATGCATTGAACAGTACAAAACTTATTTTGAATAAGGTTCCGTCAAAGTCTGTTCAACAGACTCCGTATGTAATATGGACAGGAAAGAAATCGGGTACACCAACCAAGTATTTGTTGCTCTACATGCGGTTTTCCTTGAGAATGAATTCCTAAATGCAGTGGTTAGTGGGAGGAAAGTAGAAGTCGATGAAAATCAGAGTGATAATGTTCCTGGCACAGAATCCTTAACGAAACATGAAGAGTTCATCAGGGATGAGATTGTACCACAATCTTCGAATACACAAGAATCGCGTAGCTCAAAGAGAGTCAGAAAACAACCTGAGAGGTATGGGTTTCTGATCTCACCTCATGTAGATATTAATCTTATTGAGGAAGACGAATCGGCTACGTATGAGGAAGCGATACAAGGTATCGACTCCAGTTTATGGCAAGATGCCATGAAGTCCGAAATGGATTCCATGTACACCAACCAAGTTTGGACACTGGTTGATGCACCAGAAGGCGTAAAGCCTATTGGTTGCAAATGGGCCTTCAAGAAGAAGACCGACATGGATGGCAACATACAAACGTACAAAGCTAAGATTGTAGCGAAAGGGTATCGTCAACGACATGGTGTCAATTACGATGAAACCTTTTCACCCGTTGCCATGATTAAATCCATTCGGATTATGCTTGCTATTGCTGCATATTTCGATTACGAGATATGGCAAATGGACGTCAAAACCGCTTTCCTTAATGGAAACCTTTTGGAGGATTTTTATATGCAACAACCTGACGGTTTTGTCATACCTAAACATGCAGACAAGGTTTGCAAGTTAAATCGATCCATTTATGGATTTAAGCAAGCATCGCGTTCTTGGAACCAACGTTTTGATGAGATCATAAAAAAATATGATTTCGTTCAAAACGAGGATGATCCTTGTGTATATAAGAAGGTTAGTGGGAGCGCACTGACATTCATTGTCCTTTATGTCGATGATGTATTGCTTATTGGCAATGACATTCCCATGCTACAATTGGTGAAAGCTTGGCTTTCATTAAAATTCTCCATGAAGGATTTGGGAGAAGCAGCTTTTATTCTGGGAATAAAGATCTACCGGGATAGATCTAGAAAGCTGTTTGGACTCTCCCAGAGCACGTACATTGACAAAGTGTTGAAGAGATTCAACATGGAACAGTCTAAGAGGAGACTGTTTCCAGTGTCAGATGGCGTCACTCTATCTAAGGACATGTGTCCTAAAACTCAAGATGAGAGAGACAACATGAGTCGGATCGCGTTCGCCTCGGCAGTTGGATCGATCATGTATGCCATGATATGTACGCGACCTGATGTATCTTATGCTTTGAGCATGTGTAGTCTCTATCAGGCGGATCCAGATGATGGTCATTGGATGGCGGTTAAGAATATCCTTAAATATCTTAGACGAACTAAGGATGCTTTCTTAATCTATGGAGATGAAGAACTTGAGGTAACTGGGTTTACCGATGCAAGTTTCCAAACCGATAAAGACGACTGTAAGTCGCAATCTGGGTACATATTTTGTTTGAACAACTGAGCAGTAATCTGGAAATCTTCCAAGCAAGAGACTATTGCCGATTCAACAACAGAAGCGGAATACATTACTGCAGCTGAAGCAGCAAAAGAGGCAGTTTGGATCTGTAAATTCCTAATTGGATTAGGAGTAGTCCCGTAAGCAGCTGGGCCCGTTCCATTATATTGTGACAATAACGGGGCTATAGCGCAGGCTAAGGAACCGCGGTCTCATCAACGATGAGGTGTTCCGGGAGGAGTCCACTGTGAAAGAATACCATACTCTTTCAAATAGTCGAGAAACTTATTGCTTAAGTATTTCCATCACAGTCCAATCGTGATGTTTTAATACTCTTAATGGTCTGTTTTTATACTTCGTGTCGAAACTCTTTGAATTACACAAAAAATTTTGACTTGTGTTTCATAAGATACACATAACCGTAACGCGATGCCACAACCGTAAAGGTTACGAAGTATTCATATCCAATTCTAGCCTAGCTAGATATGGGCCCACTTACGTCACTATGAACGAGGGCTAACAGATCGGTGGCACTTGCACTTTTACCAAGCAAAAGGTGTTTTAGGCACTTTGCCTAATAAACTAGATCCGTAGACATCATTTGAAAGGAATCAAATCCGTCCTAGTATCCACTCTTCAAAAGTGTGGATATACGAGTCTTGTTTAATGTGTCCCAGACAACACTGCCATAAATAAGTCTTATCTTATCAAATCAGTTTGAGCTATTTGTTCGTCATATTATATGCTTGAGATTTATTTATATTCAAAATATAAATACTGTTATTCACATCTAATGTGTTTATCTCAATATCATCTTTATAAACAAAACACTTAGTGTTCTAGAATATAAAGGTATACCCACAACGGGTTAAACTTAGATATAGAGATAATGTTTCTAGTCAAACTAGATACATTATAACAATTTCCTAATTTGAGTACATGCCCAAAGGGCATTTCCAAAACTTAGGTTCCCACAGCCAAAACAGCGACTCTCGTCCAATTTCTGACTCATAGGTTGATCTCAACTGAAGCCAGTCTCCTGCTAATCAGCAGATCCCACATATCAATACATATATTTATGTACCATATCCAGTATCTAAAATCCAATTTTAAAACCAGCAGTGGACATGTTTATAACAAACATACCTGAAGCCGGAGCCTTGCCCGTCTTCACTTCCTTCATGTCTGCCTTTTCCATACAGCAGTCACGCTTCCAGTGACCCCGTTTGCCATAATTTAGGCAGACATCTTGGGATATGTCATTTGTCTTCCTATAAGACTGTGAAGATTTAGCCTTGCCATTTTCTTCACACCCCTAGAAGCCTTCGGCCAAGCCTTGGATTTCTAGGATGTCGAAGTAAGATGCGCCTTGCGTTTCTTGCCCTTTTACAAACTTTGGCTCTGTCTCCTTGAGCATAGCCATTAACTCTCCAAGAGTTTTATATTACAATTATTACTTCTAAGATCTAAGAATAGATCTATGAAGATCCTTTAATTTCAATATCATACTATAAGGATCTAATCCTTAGTTCTGACGAAGAAATTAAGGAGTCATTGCGGCAAGCATAACAGATTGAGCACTAAAGTTATCATCACCTTGAGTCTTCCAAGACTCATGCTCTACTATTTGATCAACTCCGGGCTCAGGCCCGAGATGTCACTCTATAAAGTAATTTCTCAGTTCCCAGGATTATCCTGAGGTTCTATTCCCAATTTGAAAAATTAAAGCCGCTTAAAGACATTTTCACCCAGGATTATATTTTAAATGCTAATCTTTCAGTTATCTTGATTCCAATAGTCCAACTATCCAATCAATGATTTCGGGTACAATCGAATATAATGATTACTATAGTCTAACTATATAATCAATTATAATTGATCGGTTATATTCAAATCTATTGATTACTATAATCCAATTATATAACCAACTACAAATGAAGTAGTTTGAATACAGTCCAACTATTTAATTAAAACAACAATTGAATATTAGTCCAACTAATATATTTATATTTTAAATAATGACAAAAAATGAAATGAGCGCGTATTGCCAAGTATCTAAACGAAATTGCAAATTTAATACTTGCCTCCCACTATTTTTCGGCGAGCCTCTAACCCTATGTTGAGTACTTGGGAAACCTAGTTTCCTAGTGGGCTAGAATCCCGTTAAATAACACACAACCTTAACTTTGGCAAACAAGCTGTATGATATTTAACTAGGTAGATCTCTAAGATCAATTGGATCTCATCCAATTCCTAGATCCGGTAGGTGGACCTCCAAGTCCGAAACATATATACACTATATATGCCAATATATCCAATATATTTTCCTAACATTTTTCCTCTAAATCAACTAAGTCTTGGCTTTGGCTCAACAAGCTTAATGATTCTAGTTAAGCGTGACCCATTGACAATGGAAAGCTTTGTAATCGAGGCCGATGAACAAGAAGTGACCTTAAATTTGGCCAACAAACCAAAACTTGCCCAAGGCGTACGATATGGAACAAAGCCTTCATGATTCAAACACATCCGCGATGGACAAAGGTCTTGATTTTGGCCAACAAACCAATGCCAATCTTGGATCTTGAGAGAGAATCACTCAATGGAAGGAAAAACGCTTAATATTTGATTGAGGATTTTTCGCGTAATTGGCAACCAATTAATTATCTTTATTAGGTCTCATCATAGACCCTTAAGCATGCATTCTAAAAGCATAATAAGGCGCAATAAATAAATTAATAATGATATACAGATGGATATCTCACAAATTGTTCCTAGAACAAATCACTCATTTTCCTCTCTCCCGCTAGCACTATTCATACTTCCACTCAATTACATAATACTTCTAAAGAAACCTCATTTACATTGAGGGGAATAGGTGAGAAGAGAATTACAAAGAGTCTAGAGATAAAGGCTGGACACGTAGGTCCAATTTAATAAATTCTAAATTTATTACAACAATTTCCAAAATTTCCCTAACCCATCTAATATCCATCTGATATACATTATTCATACAATACATCCATGTATTCACACAAAGGATGTTATCAATCAATCGAATCCAATTAATTAATCTTTGATTAATGACCATCCAAAGTTCAAACAACTATTTGATTTGCGCGAGTCTAACTCGTTTTAAGAATAAGTACTCAAAGTGCGTATTCTTGAATTATATCGAACTAAAATTTTAAATCCAATTTAATTTGTATTCAATACTAATTCTTTATTTAATTCCAAATTAAATAATTACACTTTATTAATGTGTCTTTACGACTTAGATTCTAAATCTAATCTTAATGGGTCTCAAAGCCCAATTAACATCCTATGTCAATTTTAATTAAAGTTCAATGGGCTTTCTTAAGGCATGGACTTTGGCAACCAAAGCCCAATAAGGAATCACCATTTGCCGCAAAATTAATTTTGGCCCATTAGGCCCAATTAATTATTTAAAGGCCCATTTATCATATTTGGACTTTATAGAAATGATTTTAGGCCCAATTAGATCCAACCAATTATCCTAAACTAAATTTGGCCCAACCAAGCCCATTAAGCCCAAATACAACAACATTAGCCCAATTCAAAATTAAAGGCTAATTTATTTAATCACAATATTCAAAATATCACAATTATTTAATTAAAGTGTATTAGCCGTAATTAATTAGTTAAATTAATATTTCCAAAACACAAATTACACTAATTAATCATGCTTTAATTATTATCAATACATGTCCAACATTATTGAAACAAAATCAACTCATTTACATGCTCTAATGCTCACAGCAATCATGGTAATTTTTCATTAATTTTGATCTCAATCCAATTAAATCACAAATCAATTTATCCATGTATTTTAAACTCATCCAATGGTCTAAAAAACCAAAATCACCATGAGCTAGGGTTCATGTCCATTCGGCCAAGCCTAAAATTTTGGGGAAAATTAATCCAATTAATTTTTCATCAAATTGATCATGCATAACTCTAAGTTAACAATATATAAGCATACTCAAACAAACAATTTGATTAAATCATGCTCAAATCAAAATTACCCAAATTTTAGATTAAGAACCCTAATTCAATTTCATGCTCAAATAGGGCTCTGATACCATTGTTGGGTTCTATAAGAAAAACCTAGGATCTATTGAGCATGAAAGATGTGTGAATAAACAAAGCAAGATAGCAGAAAGTACTCACTTTGATCGGCTAAGTAGGATGTGGAGATAACAAAATTTTTTTTGCTCATTTGAAGTTGCTCCAAGCTCCTCTTTGAATGTATGTTGAGCTCCAAGCTCCTCTTTTTGAATTCCAAAATCAATGGATGTTTCCCTATCACCTTTTTATGATCCTTTGTGTGCTAGCAATGGAGAAATTTGCAACAAAATTCCCCTTGTTCTTCCTTGTGACTCTCGGCCAAGCCAAGAAAAAAGAGAGGAGAAGTCACACCCAATGAGAGAAGAAAGAGAGAAAAAAATGTGTTGACTTGTTTTAATTTTCAAAAAATTAAAAGACATATACCAAATCAAAGTTTTGTAAAAGTCAATCAACTACTAACAACTTCCATCAACCTAAAGTGACAAAGTTGACTAGTGATGTGACTTGTGGGCCCTACTTGATTCAAAATCCGAGTGGGCCCGCAAACACATTCCGATCTTAGGTTCGTTAATTTCGAATTAACGAATTTTTCGTTGCGACGTAATTAAATCAATTTAATTAAATAATTATGCCTAGAAAAATTACTATTCAAGTCGCTCGCGAATTATTTCTAAATTAACTCGTTCGCCCGAATTAAAATCCAATTTTAATTCCGTTATGAAATCTAATTTCATTTCATATATCGAATATATTATTTTAACGATTAATTCTGAATCAATTGTTCTCTCTCTTCTAATTAAATTTTATCCCAGATAAATTCTTGTCGTAATTAATCTGAGGTTAATTTTCTCTCTCTTCTAATTAATCCCAGATTAATTATGTTCGAGTCATACGTCATCGGTGAATCTTCAGGAAGTGACCCATGAGATCCCTTGATATGTTGGCAGTAAATCCGGTTATCGGACTATCCGAATACGTGCGTACCCCGTACCATATTTTTACCGATTTACAAGACATGGTTGGCTTCAAGTAAAGCACCGTGCCTACCCAATTCTCCAGAAACATTCTTTAAGGAATATATAATTTATGTCAGGCGTAGTATAGATAGTATTGCGTATTTCGATCCAGTATCGATATCACATGCTAGGCCTAGGGCTGGAATTATGTATGCCTCGTTCGAAACATATATCGGATCTCTGGTAACTAGTCTCTATAATTGGATAATCATGACCTAGTCATATTATCCCGATGACTGCAGTACTAAAAAGTACTAGTTCTGTATCCTATGTGATCATCATCTCCATATGACTGGAGTGATACCCAATACACTACGATTCTCAGTATACCCAGAAGAGGCGTACACAGAACCTGTTAAATCCTTAGACGACCAAAACCAAAGTATATTGATTATCGCAAGTATTAGCGATGCAAGTCTCAGGTTAAGACCAAATACACCTACCATGATTCGAATTCCCCTAGACACATAGTCATACTACCAATGGGATTCCGAGGGGTCTATCCAGAGCGAAGCTGTTTCCGTACCATCGGTAAACATAACCTCCTATCACACTTGCATAAGTATCCAATACTTAAATATATGAGAACTATGTCGTTATGCTCCCACAACGCGCACAAGTGAAATACTAGTCTATTCCGTATTATCAATGTCTAGTCTCGATAATACTACGACTAGGGATATTTAATGATTAAACCTTATTGGATTAATATTGTCTCATATCTTATTAATCTGGTACTAATCATATGGACTTTTATCATTTATATATCTTGGTAATCTAATTACAAATGATAAAAGAGCAATTTCCTTTGTCACATAGTTTATTTGTACAACAACACCATGTTCTGTACAAATAGTGATACTATGGGTCATAATTGTCCAACACTTTCAAGTTTCAAATCTCCAAAATTAATATGTCAAGTCCAATTTTTTGCCCTTATTTGACCCATATTTCGTCCTAAATGATTTTATTTAGTCCCATATTATTTTATCTGTAAAATAAACTAAAACACATCAAAATGTTCATCAAACCCGAGAAACTAAATAAAATATTAAGTAAAATGGGCGGTAAATATTGATATATTTTCCGCTCATCAATCCCTAAAACTTGACTGCCATATTCTTGTACGACCTTTGAAACACATCCCATCAGTCCAATATTGCCACCGCCATATACTAAGTGCATGTTTCTTTACGCCATAACTTTATCCAAATCTTTTGTAGCCTCAAAAAATTCTGGTTTTGTTCCAGATCTAGTTTCACAAAACACACAAATATTAATGACTCGTCTTCTTGAAGTTTTTTCCATTTTTGTTCTCTCTTTTATTTGGATGGGTTGAAGAGAGAAATGACGAGCTGTATTTATGGATCCTAAAAAAGGGTGAGTAATAAAAGTACTAGTACCTGCAAAATGATAATTGTCAGATGAACAGTAAAATAGATCGTGAAAGTCAAAAAGTTTAGATAATGTCGGCGAACATTAAAGTAAAGGAAATCAAAACAGTAAATTAAAATAAATCAAAATAATAATTGAAATAATATGTACAAATAGTTGTGATTATGGCTCACATCTTCCTCTGGTTTTATGTCCATTAACGACTTGAACGGCCTCTATGGGTCGGGGATATGCTTCACTTCCAATTTTCTTATAAATTGGCAAACAGGATCTTTTAAAGTCAGATTCCCGAGATTGTATTGTTATTTTTCTTTTAGAAATTATGTATACAAATTTCGATTTACTCGATGAACATGTCAACTAGGATGCATCTCAAGAGTCAATGATATATCATCTAAAGACTCCTTACTCAGGCTATCTCTAATGAATTGAATCAGAAACCATTCCTAAAGAACGACATGAGTGTTGCATCATCGACATTCACATTTATAACAAACACCTAATTATTTAGCTCTTCGTCTCTTAGCATAGGTGCTTTTCCCAAAACCAGGCATGTGAGAAATGAAAAATTCAGATGACTCACTTGCCAAGTGAACCCTTGCTTTAATTACCCAACGAATATCACTAGGAATACCATGGTTCATAAGAAGCCTCATTCTTTCAGTGCGTGCTTGGTAAATTTTCATCAGAGCATTTCGGGGAAGAGACGGAAAATAATTGTGGAGTTTTTCAAGAGTTTCTTCCATGCCTTGATGATTCAAGTCTAGAGGTATTTGTCTTTCTTGATCGGTTGTAAGAGATGAAGAACTTCCCACATGATAAGCTTGTTCATCTCCACGAAATACATTCTTCAATTCCTGGCAAAGGCTTCAATTCCAAATTAGGTGCTTCATCATGTTTTCCTTCTTCCATTATTTCCAATTCCTCAAAATTTTGGTTTTCTCCATCTTCTTCCAGTACCTGTGTAGAATTAAGTAAAAAATCATTAGGAATATCCAAATCTAATTGCATATTTGATTCAAGAAAATTAGTTGTATAAATATCTGTAGGGTCAGATAAACTCCCCTGAATATATTCTTCCACAATTGGTTCAATTAGATCCATGCTCTCGTCTTCATTATCCTCATCGTATGGTTGTTTGCACATGTCAAAAATATTAAGCTTCAACGTTATATTTCCAAAGGATAAATTCATGATTCCATTCCTGCAATTTATTAAAGCATTAGCTGTTGCTAAAAATGGACGACCAAGTATTACAGGAACTGGCTTCTAATTGGTTGCTTCAGGTTGTGTTTCTATAACAATAAAATCCACATGATTTATGAATTTATTGATTTGAGTTAACACATCTTCTACAATTCCTTTCGATACTTTAATGAATCTATCAGTAAGTAAAAGAGTAGTTGGAGTTGATTTTAACTCGCCAATATTAAGTTATTGGTAAACAAAAATGGAAGCAAATTTACATTGGTTCCAAGATCATGCAAAACGTGTTCAATTTTTTTTGTCTCCAATAATACATGAAATAGTCGGACAACCTGGGTCTTTGTATTTTAATGTATTATTGGTGGAGAGAATGGAGCTTACCTGTTCATCTAGAAAAGCTTTCTTTCTTACCAGATGTCTTCATTTAACGGTGCACAAGTCTTTCAGAAATTTGGCATAGGACGGTATCTATTGGATGACATCTAACAAAGGAATCTTGAACTTTACCTGTTTCAATATTTCATAAATATATGAGGAATGGTTCAATTTATTTGTTTTTAATACTTGAAGAAATGGAGGTGCATGTGACAAGTCATTATCATTAATGGTAGGTAATGGTTCATTAACCTCTTCCATACCCTCTGATTCTGATTTATTTTCAATTTCATGAGGTTCAAAATTAGGTTTATGGATAACCTTACCATTAGGAAAAGTACTAACAGATTTGAATTGGTCAATGTGTTGACTACTAGAACTACTCTCGTGAGGGTTTTGATGACTCTTGGGGTTTGGCTGTGGTTGTGCAGGAAACTTACCTTTCTCATGAATGGTCAATGCATATGTGATTTTGGAACAAGTATCTTTCAGATCGATCAATGTTTGCACATGTTGGTTATTGATGGCTTCTTATTTCTCAATGAATGCTTGCAAGGTATCCTCAAGGGTTTTCCTAGGTGGTGGGACATATGGTGCATAATTCTAGGAATTTCAGAAATTCTGGTATACTTGGGGAGGTTGTTGCGATGGTTGTGCTCAGTTATTTCTCCTCCAATTGAAATTTGGATGGTTTCTCCAACCAGAATTGTAGGTTTGGGAGTATGAATTTGGATTTGGTCTCTTGAAAGTGTTTATGGAATTGACTTGGTCATGAAGATATTCTTGTAAGGCAGGGAAGGTTGGGCAAAGTTGTGTGACATGTTCATTTGAATTACAAATTTGACGGGTGACTTCTTGAACAGACTTGACATGATTACGCTTTCTTAATTCTAATGCCTTAACTTTTTTAGCTAGAGATGCATACTTAGCAGAAAGGTCATGCTCTTCCCTAAGGTTAAACATACATCTATCAGATGGTTGTGGTTTTACAGACGACTCATAAGTGCCAACTGTATCCCATTGTTGTGCGTTCTCTGCTATGTATTCTATGTAATCTAGTGTTTCTTCAGGACTTTTATCCCTAAACTCACCATTACATATCATTTCCACTACTTGTCTACCTTGGGGTGTTCCCCTCATAGAAATAGGCAACCAGCCTCCATGTTTCAAACCTGTGATGTGGACAAACATTTAACATCCCTTTGAATCTCTCGCAACATTGGTAAAGTGTTTCCCCCGACTCTTGTGTGAAAGTTGTGATTCTCCTCTTAAAGGAGTTTGTCATGTGAGGGAGAAAGAATTTTTTTAGAAACAGTTCTTGCAAATCATCCCATGTTCTAATAGATCCGAACCTAAGGTTTTATAGCCAAATTTTAGCTTTTTCCTTTAAAGAAAAAGGGAAAAACTTAAGTCGAATTATGTTCATCCTATATTTTTTATCTTTGCAAGTATTATATACCTCTTTGAATTCCTCAAGTGCTGATAAGGATTTTCTGATTCAAAACCGTGGAATGTGGGTAAAAGTTGGATGATACCTGGTTTGAAATTGAAACGTGATGCATCTGGAGGGAAAGCAATGCAAGATGGTGATCCCGTCCTGGTAAGATTCATGAATTCTCTTAATGTCATTAGATGATTATGATTGCCATGCTGAGACTCGTTTTCTTCTTGATCTACTGGATTTTCAATTCGGACAGGTGGATTGGCCATTCTGACTAAGGATGAAAGTGATGGAGAATCTCTGATTAATCTACTACTGGATGATCGAGACCAATGTCTCATGCAACCTAAAAAAAATAAAACAAAAATAAATATAATATTTACAAAAAGGAAATAAATGACAAGATAAAAAATAAACTACAAAAGAAAAATAAAATAAAGAAAAAGGAAAATTATTCTATCTACTAAATTGTATACCCCGACAACGGCGTAAAAAACTTAACACGCTCTAAAAGTGGTTCTTTACTCCCAAGTATAAGTGTCGAAGTAATAAAATAACCTGGTAAGTCCGAGGTCGATCCACATGGAATAGATTTTTAGTATGATAAAACATAATTAAAACTAAAAGAAAAAGATTGATTTGTTTGAAGTTGTTTAGAGAATTTGAATTAAATGACAACAATAAAATAAAATACTGGGGTTTTGTGATCCACTTTAATATTTTATATTTAGAAATCTCATTTTTTTTAATATATAAATGATCATTATAATCCAATTAATTTACTTTCAGAATTAACTATGCCAAAATATATAAAACCGTCCATAAAGGCTGTAGTCATTTCTGTCGATAACTAGTCCTGCCAAGATACTAAATATGCCAAAAACATAAAACTAGCCATAAAGGCGGTGATAACGTTTGTCTATAACAAGTCCAGTTAGGCACTCAATTACGCCAAAATCATATAAAACCAGCCATATAGGCGGTATAAAAGTTTGTCAATAATTAATCCAGATCTTAATTAATTATTATTAATTACTATTTATATATTATAATATAAGTGAGATTAATCTAAACTTAAATAATAAGAGTTTCACCCATTCCCCCAGCAGAAAGTAATTAGCTAATCATACTGTAATTAGAAAACACACATAATTTCATTACTACAATTAAAAGACAATACAAGAATTTAAACAAATAAGATACAATCTTCAATTCCTTAATAAGAAATAAAAAAAGTATAAAAATGAAAATGAAATTATGGCTTCTATTTATAGGAAAAAATAAAGGCATCCATCAATTTTCCACCAATATCTCTACCAAACATTCCAGGAATCGAGCAAACTGCTTGTCCAGTTTGTTTTTCTGAAGTCGCTGTGGAAAAGGTGGAGGTGGAGTGATCTTATCTTTTTCTTTTTCCTTTGCTTCTTTTTCCTCCATCTGTGGCACTGCATCTTTTGAAACTTCCTCAATTGGTTCTTTGATTCCAACATCTTTGTTGATTTTAGTACCGTTTTTCAATGTGATGGCTTGACATTGCTTCTTCCATCGGTTCCTTGGATTGGGTTCTGTGTTGCTGGGAAGATTACCTGGCGGTCTGTAACTTTGAGCATTGGACAGTTGTCCCATTTGATTTTCCAGTGCTTTAATAGAGGCTGAATGGCTTTGATTCAATGATACTTGATTTTGAACCATAGCTACTAAAGCATCGTATTTTTCTTCTTGCTTCTTCAACTGGGCCAGCACTTC